>JABFEB020010078.1:6299-18664 GCA_019775895.2 Stomatorhinus ivindoensis
TCCAGCTATTCACCCCACTGCGGACTCCAAATGCAGTGTCCTGACCTCGTTTCCCCTCCAGCTATTCACCCCACTGCAGACTTGTGCTGATTTTCAAATTCATTTCATTAAAATTTCAGGCAATTTTACAATGAATGAAATTTAAAAACAAAAAAAATATATTACAGGTCAGTGACATTACAGCTTCCAATAGACGTGAATCATCACTGGAGCCAATGAAAACACCTTATCAAAGTTCATACTGATGAATGGGTACACACTAGTGACAGAGTCAGTATCACTGGTAGAAAAACATCCTCGCAGCATGAAATCAGTCAGTGGCTTTTTCCACTTAAAATACTGTCTTTTTGCAATTGTATAATAAACCAGCTTCCTGTGCTTCTTACAATGGAAAAGGCCAAGACTACAGTGGTTTTACTGAGCACCTAAGAATGCCTCTAGAATTATTAGGGGAAAAGACGGGATTCCCTTTGGCAGGGCATTGGGAAGATGCTAACACTTTACTTAGCAGGGCACAGAAACTTAGTAATAAAATTATTTACTACTGCTGTACAAATCATGAACAAATATAGTTGCTACTTGAGATAAAATGTCACAATTTATTAATGATGAACAAACATAAGATCAGTATTTCACTCGTTATTCATTATTTGTTCCTTCAAAAGTTTCTTGCCAGTTCCTTAGTACGTTCAGTAGTTCACAGGATTCATAGAAATTCATATTTGAATAGAAATTCAATTCAAATTCATAGGATTCATATTTGTGCCCCATCAAGTAAAGTGTTGCCAAGAAGATGTATGACAGAATGTTTCTGTTCCCAAAGGAGTATTTGTGAGATGTGTGACACTGGGATGCATGACTGGGCACTATGGTTTCCACCCCGCCTTACTGTCCAAAATCACATGAATGATGAAATTGGTGTCTCCACACTGCCCTTGTGGTATGAACGGCGTGGGTCCTGAGAAAGACAGGCATCCCGTCTGGGGTGTCCTCCGTGCTGCCTGAGATCCCAACACATTCCCCCGTCCTGAATAAATGGTTTTAGAAGCTGTATGATATGGGCAAGTGGAAAACAATTGCTAGGTGCGGAAGATAAGCAGACATTAGAGCTATGAATGCGTAAGTCACTGGTAACTGTCAGGTATGAGCACGGATCCCCTAATCCTGTGTCGCAGTCACCTCCTACGCGTCACACCAGAGGCATGGGGCCAGTGCCCTGTACTGCAAAGCGGGTTACTGGATTATCGGGGTAACTTGTCGGATTTAAGGTAGTCTGGGCAAAATGTAAGTGAACGACTATGAAGTCCATTTAAACTGTGGTACCTTAAATCCGACAAGTTACCCCCATAAGCCAGTAACCCCGCTTCGTAGTAGTACAGGCCACAGGCGGTGTGACTTCACACTCTTCACATCCCCAGAGTTCATCGTCAGTGGGGGTCACTGCCTGAGACGGGGGGCTGGCCGGGGGGGTCCCTGCTTCCCGTGGGACTCGACAGGTCACCCACAGCGAACGTCACCTTCTCCTGTCCATCTGGACTGTGGGGATCACCCTGGCTTCCTCCTCCTGCCGGTTCAGGGTCGCCGTCCGAGTCCAGGAATCGCTCACAGGAGTCAGAGCGGCCCAGAAGCTTGCCTGAAAGGAGCGTGATTCTGAGGTTAACCCGAGTGCATTACCGGCACAGCCAACAGGAGACGCTGCATCACATTATAACAAACTCCTAGGATGTTCTAGGGTTTCCTTAGTAAAGGAAGACGTTAGCAGATGGCTGCACCGGTACAATGCGCAGGACAAGATGAGTCACGCCAACTCCCCTTCAGCATCTGCCGCTGACCCCCGGATCCCATTTCCCATCATCAATCAAACAGCGTGACCAATGTGCATTATTAGTGTCACCCGAAATGTGACACTTCATACCCACTGAAAAATGGCAGGTTACACGACAGGATGTAAGCGGGACTTTCGCCCTTTAATTAATCTCACCGCATGGACCTTTGACGTGACTGTGGATCGGGGAGGTGGGCTGACTCGAGTCACCAGACGCCACCGGAAAGATGAAGCCGTAGAAGACCACAAGCATCTCCACGATGCGGGCCTGGTGTGGGTAGTCGACCAGCGAGGACAGCGTGACGGTGGTCCCAGTGGGCCGCGGCCTCATCAGCGTGGGCCCGAACACGATGCCTAGGTTACTGGGGCTCATTTTGTTGTGCTCCTCCAACGCCGCCACCCTGAGGGTGACAGAGGTACTACATGACATTCAGACCAGAAGCCGGGGTACAATCGGCATGCTCTTCCATGATAACACAGCAGAATAAACGTGTTCTGTGGAAAACCGTGGCCACGTACACTGATTGGCTCGTCAAGGCAAATGGCCCGCCCCCAACACCAAGCAGCGAATCATGTGACTGCAACTCAAAATATAAAGCAGACAGACGTCAAGAAGGTCAATTACTATTGGGCTGAGCATTAGAATAAGAAAGGTAAGGGATTTCACTGATTATGAATCACTGGGAACGACGTGGTTCCGCTAGCATCTCAGGAACAGTTAGCCTCCTGGGATTCCCATCAGCTACAGTGACTGGATAGATGTTTCCGATTGGCTGCTGTGGAGATGCCTACCTTCGCAGGTGGCTTATGATGTAACGCAGAATGGCCAAGTTTGGCCGCGGTAGCTCCTTCACCAAATCCCGCAGCTTGTACACGTGCAGCAGGAAGTCGGAGTCCATCTCTGAGCCCAGGTCCACCGGGCTCTTCCCAGGTTCCTCTCTGTCAGGAGATTCTGCCTGCAGGCTCTCCTTGGCCAATCCCATCAGGCGGCTGTAGAGTTGGAACGGCATGATAGGTTCCGGTAGCTGTAATGGTAATTGGGGGGAGGGGGGTGTTAAAATGATGCCCCTCAAACGCGGAGGACTTCAGCAGAAGGTCCCGGAAGGAGCGCCGGACACACACCTGCCGCAGGTACAGCTTAAGCACGTTGCTGATGTCATGTGGGAAGGCGTGAGAAAGCTCCACCAGCTCCATGCCGTTCTCGAAGGCCTGGCAGAGCTTCTCCACGCGCGTCTTTACCCCGTTCACCCTGTAGATACCCTAGAGGGGCAGAACGCGTGAAGGCGGCGCGCGGGTCGTGGTCGCACCCCTTCGACACCTCCGGCACCATTCCTCACCTTCATCTTCAGTGCCCTGCTCTCAATCTCCAGGATGCACTTCTTGATGACGAAAGGGACGCCCTCAGCGCTGCAGTGAGCATTCTGGTTGAAGTCCCGTCCGAAGAGATGAAGGCGCCCCTGCAGCTTCCTGTGCCCACACTGGATGGCCAGGCTCTCCAGGCACTTCTTATGACAGGCCAGCAGACACTGTGGAGGGAGGAGCTTCTGGGTGAGCGTCACAGGTGATAGGCGGACACGATGGACCAATGGTGATCTACGCCTCCACGGGCACCAGCATGGGGGGGGGGCGGGAGCTCACCTCCTCGCACTCCGCCCCCTGGAAGTACACATAGCTGTCACACTCCCTGCACTTGGCGGGCGTGCGCAGCTTGCGCAGTCGGTGCGTCTGCGCAGCCCTGGACAGGCCCACGTTGCGGAAAGGCCCTGTTGGCGTCGCGATCTCGGGCTCGATGCCGTTCATGCCTGCCAGACAGAACCAGTTCAGACCAGGTGCCCGGTCCAATTCTGGTACACCAGCTGAGGATCAGTGAGAGGGATTATACTGACAGCACAACTCACTGTGTTCAAAAGACCCAATGCTGTTCTCTTTGTCATCCAGCTCCTCCGTGGAAGACATGGTCCCGCTGGAGAGCGTCCTGGGAACCATGCTGACATCCCCTGAAAACGACGGCACCGTGGTATCTCTGTCAGTGCCGGATGACTTCCACAGAATCAAAGGAAATCCAGGAGAATACAAGACGGCCGTGTACAAGGCACCAGGAAGTTTGCCATTATCAGTACCTGTGCTGCTCGTGGGCGATCCCAAGCTGCTGCGCTCACCCATGCTGTCTGTGTCGTTCAGTACTGTAGGCCACGATTTGTTGGGCTGGTGGCCCCGCCCTACGGGTCAAAGGGGGGAGGAGATGGTGACGATCACAGTGAAGCCTCCTCACCGGAGGTGAACTCGGACACGTTCCCCATTTCCCGACCCTCACTGTGTTTCTGCTTACTGCCGGCAGAGGAAACGGCTTCGCCACGACCCGTCGGGCTTGAGGATTCAGCACCGTCATGGCTCTCTGCATTCATGCTATTAGTGCAGGGTTTGGCGGTCCTGGAAACCAGTTCATATCAGAATGTCTCATACTGTCGGAGAAAGCATTAAATTCTATTTCAATTCAATTCAATTTACTTATATATAGCGCCTTTCACGGCACAGGTGCCACAAGGCATTTGACAAGACAATTTGCCAATACATTAGTAGTTCTAGTATACTAAACGGTACAGGGCACAGGGAAAAAGACGTGCGAACAATACACACTGCGACACAGTGACAGCTGTCCACTGAGCCGCAGTGAGCGTGATTCAGCGACAGTGAAAACAAAAGGCCCGTTATGTGAGGGGAGTGCAGCACTTACTGCATGGGGGAGACGTACGGCTCGAAGTCGTACTGCACCTCTGGTTCCTTGGCAGCCGAGAGCCCTTCGACGTAAGCGGCGTACCGCAGGCCCGGCTCGTACAGCTTGCTGCTCTCGCAGAGGGCCTGGTAGTGTACGGGCAGGGCCACCGTCTGCAGGTGCATCACCTGGCAGTAGGACACGGTGGCCTGGGGAAGGGCGAGCCCAGGGGTCAGAGGTCAGTCAGGGGAGGCCTTGGCCCCACCCACCCCCGAGCCCGGGGGGAGACTCACGGATTGCAGGGCCTGGTCGCTCTGCCTGATGACGTCCTGGATCTGCCGCAGCACGGTGACCTTGGTGTCCTCCAGCTCTTGGTGCTGGGTTTTGGCGTCGGCGACGCAGGTGCGGTAAGTGGCTTCCGCCTCCTCCGCCTGCGGGGGACAGACGGCCGTTAAGGTACAAATCCCAGACGGCGACCTAGACCGGCTTCTGCTCTGCGCTGCAGATCGCTGAGGAACACACAGGTATGACCTCAGCCAGGTAAGGAGGACTTTAAATCTCTGCTGTTGTACCGCGAACACATTGCTGTACACATACAGCCCCAAATAGCACCCCCCTGTCAGTCACTCAAGATAAACAGTAATACTACTAAAG
Source organism: Stomatorhinus ivindoensis (assembly GCA_019775895.2). NCBI lineage: Eukaryota > Metazoa > Chordata > Actinopteri > Osteoglossiformes > Mormyridae > Stomatorhinus > Stomatorhinus ivindoensis. The sequence continues at coordinate 11,492 of JABFEB020010078.1, forward strand.
TAATGCAAGACATTTAAGCACAGAAAATAATATTTAACAAACTGACACAGCTAGCAAAAATGAACTACATTTCGGGAAGAAAATAGATGAAGAAAAATGATAATTAATGAATGATTCAGTCTTTAGTATAGTACCTATTGAGCCGACAGGGGGCATTACTAGGCATCTGGTCAATTCTGGAAAGATGGTGCTGTGTGTTATTCCTGACTGGTCAGCCATGTTCTTATACCCAGTTTGTATTAAAATGTAACCAGTAAGGCGGGGTTTGCATTGTTTGCTTTCTGTTTGATTCATTCTTTGATCTGAAGACCCTAGACAGACAGACAGACAGACAAACGGGCTTCTCAGTAGGCAGTGTGTGTGTGTGTGTGTGTGTGCGTGTCACCTTGCCACGGGCTTCCTCCTCATGCCTCCTCTTCCTGTCCAGCGTCTTGGCCGCTGAGCCTCCACCTTCCTCCTCGGCCCGGCTGGCCGCCGCCTTGGCCTTGTCGTACTCCTCGCACCGCGTCTGGTACACCTGCTTGGCTTTGCGCAGGTTGCTTTCGGCCTCCGCCTGAAGGGGGCGCACATGGAAAGCCGTCACGCAGGGGCGGCGGGGGCGGGGCGGTAGCCGGGTGGGCGTGTCCTCACCAGCTTCCTACGGGCACGCTGCCACAGATCCTTCAGCTCCTTGCACTTCTTCTCGTGATCAAGCTTGCGCTGCAACAGTGGCTATGGGCGGAGACACGTCCCCCGTCAGCACTGGTCCCACTTTGGCCACACCCCCCACACACACAGGCCACGCCCACCTCACCTGGATGAAGTTTTGGACATGCAGGGTTCCTGAGGCCTGCATAACCCCCAAGCTCTGCTCCTGGTCCTGCTCCAAAGCCAGGTTGTAGACAGACATGAACGGCATGTGCGGCTGTGGGGGACAGAGGCCATGACAACACATGACCACAGGAACGCCCTGTCGCCTTAGCTAAACCGCTTCAATGTTTCGACAGTCACATGACTGCTCGTTAAGCCAAGATCGCTGCTGTGGCCGATTCTCTACTAGCTCTACTAACCAGCTAGTAAAGGGGAATTACCTGCTCAAAGCTCAGTTTACAGGCTTGGTAGATCTTCTGCAGACCCCTGGCAAATTCCATCTCTATGTAACAAAAGAGAAGCGACAGGAAAAAACAGTCAGTGAAACATCCTAATATCCCACACTGGCCTACTGTCTCACGTTCGGTATCTAGGTGCTATACAACACAGCCTGCTTCCGTTTTGATTTCAGCTGATGCTAAATCCTGGCCTGGTATGACAAAACACATATTTACTTACCAGCTGCTAAAAGATGTAAAGCAAAATATGGAAGTTTACACATTTCAACATTTAGAAACGGTTATCTGCAAAATGCGGAGCTGGTGATTTTCAGCTCCCCACCGCCGTGCTGTACAGGGTCCCAGTGAGTCCGCAGCAGTAAGCGCACGGCACGCATTCTCAGACACACCACGCAACGCTGCAGGGAGTCTAGAGACATTTCAACTGACTGCATATGCCTGGGCTGTGGAAGGAAACTGTGCGAACAGCGAGTAAAACTGCTGACTAACTGGGCCCAGCTGCCCCACCATGCACACTGCATGACATTCTGGTCAGGTTTTGCATCGGTTTCCGTCATGACATCATGACAGATTTCAAACTACCCACCCAGAGTTGATCTTTTCTCCACGTAGCCAATCACGTCCTTCATGCACTTGGAGAGCCCCTTGGCGTAGCCCAGGGCGGACTCCACCCCCCCCTCGCTGCGCTGCAGGATGATGTCCACCTCCTCGGCGCTCAGGGCTGTGGGACACACACACAGGCTGCAGTGACCTGCACAGCACCCCGGCACAGGCTCCCACTGCCTGATACTGCCTCACGGCAATCTCAACCGGCCAATCAGGTTCGCAGTTTGGAATATTATTGCCCAAAGCCCCTCCAACCCTTTCTGGGACAGAGAAAGAATAAGAGAAGGACCTGAATGGACCCACATCAAGAGAGAGAAAGTGGAAGGAGAAAGAATTCCTACTGGTATGTGGAGGGTCGTTCGGACTTAGCGATGAGCTTGTCCCCTTGCCCGACACGGATCCGTACAGGTTCTCCAAAGACTGCGGGGGTGACACACAATGGCTTGAGGACAGAGGAAGCAGGTCAGCATCTCAGGAGGTACAGAGCTGGACATAATGTCGGCATTATTAATACATTATTCTCTACTGCAATAGTCAGCACATCAGGGTGTTTTAATGGAATATACAGTCACACCACACATGTGTGTGAATATACAGTCACACCACACATGTGTGTGAATATACAGTCACACCATACATGTCACCACACATGTGTGTGAAGATACAGTCACATAGTAGATGCGTTCAGTACTTCTGGGTTGATGCAGAATGGTAATACTTCAATACTTCAAATTTCTAATTATTTCTATTATTTTTTGTCATATTTATATGGGGGGGGGTAACAGAATTTCCCAAGCAGAGCTGCCCCTCCCCCCCCATTCCGAGTCACTGGGATTCGGCACTGAAGCCTCTTATCTTCATGCTGCCTGACACTGCCAGGAAACCGCGTGCGTGCAAACCGCCAGCCTGGTGTGCCACGTCGCCATGCCGACGGCAAACACACCGACTCACCCTGCTCCTCTCGGTAGGCAGTAGGCAGAGGAGGGTGCTGCTATCCACCTCACCCATCAGCAACTCTGACACACTGCAGGGGGCAGGGGAGGGGGCAAGGGAGCAATGGAATTAAGGGCAACGGGGGAGCAGAAGAGGAAGAGAGGGAGATGAGAATATGAGAGACCATTAAGGCTGAGTCAGGCATCACACCACAGAGAGCACACCGATGTTTTACAGGAAATGTACAGAATGCCTTATATTCCACCAGATCAGACCGGCTTTAAAAAATCCAGGCTGACATCAGACCAAAGAAGCCCAATCGTTCAGTCTTAGGATGAGTGAGTGAGAGCGCCACTTAGGCAGACCTCTCTAGCCAGCCTGACCTCTGACCCCAGCGCTCCGCCGACTGCCTACCAGCCCCAGCTTAAATGCCCCCCCCCCCTGCTACCCCACATCTAATTTCTCGCTTGCAGATCCAGTGCAACCCCCTCCTACTCTCCGTTGAGCTTCTGCTGTTGGCACATCTCATCCTACAGCCACCTCATTATTATGTGTCCAAATACTACAGTCATTATGGTAAAAATCCGGCATGTGCTATGGACACACGTATATTAAGCACATTTAATCTTGGGCACGGGAATATCCTAAACAATCCTCTCAATGGCTCTTTACCCTAAACAGTATGTGTGCCGTGATAATTTAAGAGGGGTTAGGCTGCCAGTAACCAAACAACATAATCAGGAACAGCAGCTAAATAATAGTGGCTACAGATGAAAAGGGAGAGTTACATACACAGAAACATAAGCAGAGAGCAGCTGTGAGTTACAGACGTGTACGTAAACGTTACAGGAGTCACCGATGCCATGAATAGAGTGTGACGTTGCCTGTAAGGGTTTACGCACACACAGCAGCACATAAATCCCTCTCACTCTCACCTATTACTATGGTGATACTCACCACTCAACTCAACTCAATATACAGTCCCGCACACCTCAAACAAGCATCCTCAGCTGTTTTTTAAAATATTATATACACACACACACACTATCTTCAGAAAAAGATCTGTAAAGTCCATTTCCCCTAAAATGCTGCTCATGTTTACAGACATAAAACAAGAAATCTGAGAAAGGACTGATACGCATCAGCAGACAGGGTCAGGTGATTTCTAATAAGGTGTTTCTAAATGACTGTGAGGCTTCCTGTTTCTGGTTACTTCGCCGCACGGCCCACTTCCTGTTTACTCTCTGCTGGAGGCAGAGTGGGGACTCTCTTTTGACTGTGTGTGACTGCTCGCTGGCTTTCTCTGCCGTCTAGGGGATGGGGGGTAGGAGGTAGATGGCCCCGTGCCGCCTGCTGGGTGACTGGCTGAGCAGAGGTATTAGTTACAAGGCGGTTCCAGTTTGCTTTGGTTTTCCACTGCAGGAGGGCCGGCTCCCAGAAGGCGTTGCTGGGTTTGGGAGAGTGACAGTAACATAACACCGAATAGAGGCGATTATGTACTGTGTACATCATGATTTACTGTGTGCTAATTCCCCAATTTTCTAGCACATCTGTGAGAATTGCCGTGCTGTGCTAGCATCAAATGATAGTGGAATTAGCTAATTCATACAACTCAGTTCTTGGTGGCAGTGGAAAAAGCGCAAATAGGCGCAGGAACTTATACTCATAAACAATATTCAACTTGTATAAAATACCCATAGAAGTAACTTGGTAGCTTTCTTCCCATCCATCCATCCATCCATCCTTCCATCCAATCAGAACTTCCAATAAACCCCACACTGGTTTTTGGGAGCGCCCAGAGACAACCACCTGCTGCTGAAAGCCACGGCGATCATCTCCACAGCCTTCTCAAAGTCCTTCTTCTCCATGTCGCTGCAGCCTTCATAGTGGAACCCTGAGAGCAGACAGATGCGGGCCGCTGCTGAGCATCACGTTCCCATTCACCCAACATTCCTCTCACCGCCGATGAACCTCAGAACCGAAGGGGCCCCGGCCGCACTCAGCCTACCTTTCACCTTGGAGATCAGCCTGCCGGCTGCGGTGAGGGTCTCCACCGTGTTGAGGAGGGGGTATGCGCCAAAAACCTGCCTCAGGATCCGCAGCACCTCTCCCAGACACTCGTGAGCCGGGGCCTGCCGGTTCTCCCGTTCGTCTGCAGGGAAATCAGGGCACAGATGAGGCCGGGAGTCGTGAGAGGCTGCTATGAGTCGTGGGGCACAACCGGCTCCGGCAGCATCGCCTGTGGGTCTCCAGAGGTATCCGCTTACGCCGCGGAGCTGCGACTACAACCGTAGACTCAGAGCTGGGAACCTGCACGCAGCCGACAGCTGTGCATTTCCTGCTTCTGTCTTGTTTTCAGATGACGGGGCAGCCTCACATAGGCCATGTCCGCCAGTGTCTAACTGCAAAAGGGCTACGCTGAGACTCTAACACAGGCCCCCCATCCAACTCAGGAGGCAGCTTAATGCAAAAAGTATCCTAGGCTCTATTGCGGAAAAAATATACCCTCCCCGCCCCCAGTCGGCAAATCTTAACGTCAGCACCCCCCCCCCCATTGATAACTTTTAGCGGTAATGAGCGGATTACTGCTTACTGCTGCATTGTTTTTAAATTTCTATCCTTTCACTTTCAGCTAAAAAAACAGCTCAAGTAACCGGTAGAAGCCTAGGGCCCCCAGAGATAGTAACCCCCGCCCCTCTGGCCTGAGTCCGCAGGGAGACTGCAGCTTGGCACCATGAACTCCTGTCTAAAACGACACTGCATAACGGTGCTGATGACCGGAAAACCTAACATCGTGCACTTTTACAAAGACAGGAATTTGACAGAATAATGCGATCTAGCAACTCTACAACACTGATTACCGGTACATATGGGACTCATTGATGGAATTGAAAAATCCTTGTAAACAGGTCCAATTATCCAAATTAATTGTGAGATATTCAACCAGGTGTTTTGTATTAGCATTACACAATTTTCCAGTCTTTCGTTACCCCTGTCCCAACTTCTTTGAAACATTCTGATTGATTGTCTTTGTTCTGTTTTCAATTAAATATGGATCTATATGGTTTGCAGATCATTGCATTGTTTTATTTATATTTCACACAACATACTGCCTTTTTTGGAAACGGGGATGCAAACAGGCCTTTTCTTAATAACATTTTCGCCATTCCGTTGCATTAGCTGGCTGCTCGTAGGGTAACATGCCACGCTATTGCACCTTCTGCTATATAAGCAATGCAATTACAGAGAGAAAAAGTAAGAGATTACTAAATTATTAATAGTTGAGCTGTTTCAGAGTTCATTCTTCATTCCCACGATTCAAATCGTCATGAAGCTGCACCATGATTTACCATCGACAGGATGTCGCGGCCTAACATTAAAACACAGCTCAGAGCTGTTAACTCAGAGCACACATAGAAAGGCATATTTCACATTCAATATTCATGTTACTTCATCTGGCCCCTGGGACACAATGAGGTGAGCCGGTTTAAAACACACCCCTCCCATACAAACCCCCCCCCAGCCCTTTCTGTTCTATTACACCCGGTTCTTAAAGATAACCCTAAAAAACAGACATAGTATGATCTATAATGTCAGTTTTTATACAACCTCCCCAAATAAATGTACACTAATTAAATAAAACAGCTCATTCATTTTCAAAAGCATTCATCAAAATGCGACCTGGCATCTACAGCTGCCTAGGACACTAGGACCCAGGGGATTACTATGACTTTGTACATCTCACTGGGGGCAGAGCCCCCTATGGGTCAGATCCCAGAGTCGCCCCTGACAAACACGATACCGCTTCTACTACATATGCACTAACACAAATGAAACAACAGTGGCGGTGATATCACGCCTCAAAATCACAGCAACAGGCATATAATTTCCTGTCGGGTCATTTTGTTTAGCGTATTAGCCCCCCAACGACGCTGTCGGCGACACAGGCTGCACCCCTTTAACACGCATCACGTGGCAGACAGAACACCGGGGCTGCCGACGAATTTCGGAGAAAAGCACGCCGGTTTCTAAAAGCTGCCAGGGCTTCCTGCAGGAGTGTGGTTTTGCTGCAGAAGCACCTCAGCGTGAGGGGGAAGGTCGCGGTCCCTCGAGCGGAATATCGCACTGCTCTCAGTCCGACTCGGCGCATGCGGTTCGGACGGAATCGCACATCTTTCGCGTTTATGTAAAAAGGTCTCACACCATGCCGTGTTAAGTTAGGCTGACCATGCGTCCGCATTTTGGGAACCGAAAAAAGCGAAACATCTGAGATTTCACTTTGTTTCATGATTACATTTGATTTCTACAGTAAGAATACTTCCTGTGTGCATATTCGCTTTGTTCTGACACCTCTCTTTGCGTCCAGATCCTAAATAAGTAGCACTGCTTGTCTATGAAGTTGCTGCCCTGAAAGTTTTTATGTTGCAGTTGTGCTCCTTGAATAGTCCTGTTAGGTTCCTGCTTTGTTATACAGTAATCCCTCACTTATCGCGGGAGATGGGTTCCAAGGCCGACCGCGATAACTGAATTTCCGCGAAGTAGGGAC
>JABFEB020010280.1:0-18604 GCA_019775895.2 Stomatorhinus ivindoensis
CCCTCACACAGGCCTATAGAGGACTCAGACGTCAGACCCTCACACAGGCCTATAGAGGACTCAGACGTCAGACCCTCACACAGGCCTATAGAGGACTCAGACGTCAGGCCCTCACACAGGCCTATAGAGGACTCAGACATCAACCCCTCACACAGGCCTATAGAGGACTCAGACGTCAGCCCTTCACACAGGCCTATAGAGGACTCAGACGTCAGCCCCTCACACAGGTCTATAGAGGACTCGCTGAATGTATCCTGACCAGCGGCATCACTGTGTGGTTTGGAAATACCACACAGGCAGAGAAGAAATCTCTTCAAAAAGTTGTAAAAACTGCAGAGAAGTTATGATGATGAAAGACGTGGTGAAGAGGATAGATGATACGGACCTGCCGCATTCTACACCAAGGGTGTGGGACATGCCAAAGGTGAAGCCCTGTATTAAAATGCCTTATTAGAATGCTTGAATTTGAGTATAATGTGTGCTAAATCAATAGTCGCTTGTTGTTTTAAAACGGAATTCTGATAAGTCTGGCCAGTTTGAAAAAGAGACTGATATCAGTCACGCTATCAATCAGCTGTCCCAGAATGGAGTATAAGGAAATTACTGTAACCAAAGAGCTCTCCCAAGGAGCGAGAGGAGCAGAGCACCGACTCCCCCAGGAGGAAGTACAAGTCACAAGGAGGGGGCCCCACTTCGAGCGGGAGTCAAGTAGTAGAGATATTGTTTAAGCATTAATATAGAGATAAGCCAAGATAAGATAGACGAAGACAAGCTAAGCTGAGAAAAGATAGGATAAGAAAAGTGCATTACAATAAAATATATACTTATTATGCAAACAGTGTCTTGGTAATATCTTATTAGTGTTGTATCTGTCTTGATTTGAAAATTTTGCATTGCTAATTTATATTTGGCACTCTCCTTAACGTCAATAAGCAGGAACAGGAATGGCAGGAGAGAACTGTTAAGTAAACAAAATAATGTGTCAAAATCACAACGTTAAACTTATTTTAACGCATAAAGAGTCATTTCGGTTTTACTAAGAGTTTAATAGGCGAGTAAATGTAACGCAGATGTATTTCTGAAAAACACGCTGTCTCGTACCTGCGGTGTTCGGCTAACAGACCTCCGCTCGCGCGCCGCTGCGTTAGAAACGTTACATAGGCTGGTACTCTGTGAAGTAACAGGCAAAGACGTCAGTTGGCACTTTGCACCTAAAGCAATGCTAATGTGCATTACCAATTAGTAATTGTTTTATTAATGTCTGTTTTGCATCTTTTATAGTTTTAGTCCATTGCGCTCTGATTCTACGCTAACTAGCTAGTTAGGTAAAGTGGAACACGAAGCAATAGTCTTCCAGCATGGGCATTCCAATCCCCGGTCCATGATCAGTATTCCGCTGGGGCTATATAAAATTGCATTTACATCAAAATGTCAGAATTCCCCGTGGTGAAGACCTCTGCTGCGGACATCAAAAGGTTTAGACCCCCTACGTGAAATAATGCCATTTTTTGCTCTTATCAGAAATTGAGGTAAAACTATACTGTCGATTACCGGGAGACTGTTAGATAAGAGAGCAGAGAGTGATAGGTTTCTCTTCAGTTCATTCAGAGATGAGTATATAAGTAACACTGTATTCTGCCTTGGTGCAGTTTGCAGTGTTTTTTTTTTGCAAACAACCCAAAACTTTTCTGTATTAATGTAACAATAAAATCAGGTGAATAGCGTACTTATGGTCATTCAAGAGCAACGTCCAAAGCCGCTGATTGCATGATGTGGTTGATTCCCGCTTCCTTTATTAATCTAATTTAACGGTTAAAAAACTTTAGAGTTCAGTGTGGTAAGATTTGATTGTTTAATTCATAATTAATAATTTGTAAAGCAAGCCTTGGTAAAGTACGTTTCAGTATCATTGCTAATCGATGCTAATCTGTTGATAGCGATTTAAGAATTGTTCGTTTTTTGTTGTTGCATTATGTATGTTTATAATCATGAAGCTGCCTAGAGTGCAAAAGCTGCTCGCGAATAAAGTTAATTACATCACCCAAGTCGGAGTAGTTTTTCCTTTGGAATATTCCCCTTTCACATAAAATCCTCTTAATCCTCGATTAGATTTATGTGAACATCATGCCTAGATCTGAGAACAAACTGAATGTCCATATATTGTAGACCAAGATCAACGTAAAATTCGATTAAACGCTCCCTGTTTTCCTATCAATTATGTTCATTCCTTACATTGACTGATTACTCATATTTCCAGTTCAAAGTCACAACAGTTTTGCCTTATGTCGCAAAAGGTTTTGGGTTATAACGCAAAACATGACTTTTTTTTCTTCTGCCATTTTTTTTCTCCTCCTTTGTCCCCTTCGGGGCTCCGTACATTAACAACATGCTGCTTAGAGTGAAATCTGACATTTGATTCCTTCTTTTGGGTATGTAAAATATTTTATGCCCCTTAGACTAAGTCACGTAACATTCTAACCTGCGTAGTGGGAACAATAATATGAACTGTCTGGGAGCCCCTAAGGTCTGGGTTGAGAAACACTGTTCAAGTGAAAAATTGTCCTTCTAAAAATCCTCCTTTGGAGAAAAAGGGCAAAGATTCAAGCAGGATTGAAATTTAACACATTTTTCTTTAAGTTCGATATATATTCCTCTACGCATTCCTGTTGAGATTGTGCGTCTACCCTTTAATATAGACATAACTGGATGCATGACACAAACAGCAGCAGACAGCATGTATTGAGATTTGCTGCCAAATGCAACAGAATGCAGCCTTCTTTCAGTGTTTTAGGCATACGTCCAAATTTGGAGCCCCCGCACACCTGTTAAAGCTTACTGCAATACCATTGACAACGTATTGTAGTACATCATTCCTAATGTGATAGATAGATAGATAGATAGATAGATAGATAGATAGATAGATTTTGGAATAAACACACTAGACATTAATAACTGGATGAACAGCACTAATGTGAAGTAATATGGGTTCATAAACATACTTGTTAAAATTTCATATGCTCCAGCTCACTAATTAGCAATTTGTAAAAAAAAAAAAATCTCCATGCAAAAATGTTACTTAATGTGACTAAGGTGTGCAACTCAGCGCCACATGACACCTTGAATCTACTGTACATATCTGTTGCCTGTGAGGCCGACACAACACAAAATGTGATGCAAAAACAAAGAGTACTGCACCTGTGTAGAAGCCAATCCAAATAAACATAAGAAGTTAAGATGACAAATGATGACAGCATCTGCGGAGAAAGTGATTTCATTTCTGACTACTGAGCAGGGTCTGTTTTAGTTTCATTTTGACTGGCAGCAGCAAAAAAAAAAGAGGAAAAAGGAAGAAAAAAAAAACACCTTTTCCCCGAGCTGAGTGTGAAAAAGGCTCACGCGGCTGGCACTGTGCTGTCTGTGCTGTGAGATGAAGCGCTAGCAGTGTTTCCTGACACATCGAAAGCAGGGGAATCGTCTCTAAATAGTTCATCGGTTTGGACCCGTCTGTTTACGAGGGCTGCAAAGGGCCAAACATGAACCACAGAAGAGCTCACAGATGCTTCTCCAATCTACCTTTACAGAGAAACTATGTATTTATGTATATCTTTAGTACAATGGAAATTGCTTAACAATTTCACCAGATTTGCCTCTGATTTCATAATTTATGGAAGGTCATATTACCACATACACTGACAGTAAATGAGGACTGAAACATTGCTCATTCAATTACCTGTTTTCTTGGAAAGGGTGCATCGCATTTTAGATGGATAGAAGCCTTTCTGCATAATACAGCAATGTTAATAAAATGTATTATTCAGAGCAGAGATTGGTGAATGTCCTCGTTTTTTATCAACACAATAGAAATCATCCAGCCACCTGTCTCCCATAAGCACTTAGCTAAAGCAGAGCTGCACTGAGCATTTACCAGGAGACACAGGGTAAGGAATATCCTCAGTAGGAGGTCAGCGCGTCATCAGGGTGCACACCCACACATTTAGAGATGCCGAACTGAGGTATTCAGAGGAAATGTGGACAAAGGGGAATGTGCAAACATGCGAATAGACTCCACACACAGATTTAGGCTGGGAACTGCAGCCCCAACCCTGGGACGGTGACATTAACAAAACAGATCACCACTACGTTTGATTAGATTGGCACTACAGGGAGGGGGGAATCTAAAAGGAATAAAAGAGTATGCTGGGATGTAACATGAGGGTCACAAGACTGCTTTTCCATCCATGCAGCAGATTAGATACATTCCAGATGAAGAAGTGGAGGTCAGTTCTGTTACAAGCTGACTTGTAATGATTCCGGAATCTATGTGAAACACTATGGGTAAGTCTAGTTGGAAAGAGCTCTAAAAACAGATGTCGTTTCATCTGTGGTGACTCCGAGGCAACCAGCAGCAAAACCAACTATTCATCTACAAACGTCTCACTGAACTAGGGTGCTTATTAGGCTTCCAGGGTCAGATGGTCATAGGGAGCCTTTTTTACGATCTTTACTATCTAAGGACAGATCCTTTATGCGAAATGGTGACGCATGTTCCTTTAAACCAGTGGTTAGTCTGACAGACAAAGTAAGTTCTCAAAAACAGGGAGATTTGCCTAAAATGGATGGAAACGTGTGGGTAGAAAAAAGAGGGTATAAAGTGGGATTCCTGCCAAATACTGAGCAAAATTGTGTTAGAAATGCATCCCAAAATGAAGCGTGCAAATGAGAGAAAGACATTGAGGAAGACGAGGCCAAATGAGTGTAAAAACAAAATTACATGCATCAGCCAAAAAAAGCTCAAGTTCAATACAGACAATTATGTAATTTCTTCACAACTGACTTGTTACTCCTAAATAATATGCTTCTCTATTGGAGTGTCTAAAAATATGTTTATACAAATCCCTAATGAAAAAGTAGCACAGTTGTGTAAAATATCACTTAGAACCGCACTGCACTACAACCGGAAGTGAAAATCAGACTTTGTGGGTTTCAGACAGAAAAACATTGCCACGCTGCCTACCTTCTCTATCGCATCATACATTTCTATGCCATCTGTCACGGCTATGGGTATATCCTTTGGTGAAGCTGAAAGCCTGTGATGTTCTAATAGTCGTGTAGCCCCTCTTCCTTATGTTTCAGATTGTTTCTGAGCCAGCAGAAGGTTATTGAAAACCTTACACAGTATATAAAACAAGTCTCAGGTGTTCCAGTGAGAAAAATCAGGGAAGCAGCATTTATTTCAATGAACAAATCACATGATCTGGAAAAACTCTCCAGTCCTCTCAATTCAATGATGCCTGTCATATTGCAAGCAAAGCATCTCATTGCTATTTAATCTTATTTATGTAAAATGGACTTTTACGTTTATCACTCAGTAAGTCATCTGAATTATTCAATTTGCTGCAAATGTCAGAATTGAGTAATACAATTGCTGGGAATGGAAATCTAGAGATGGAATTCGATTAATTGATACTTTTCGCTAAATTTGTTTTTTTTCCTGTGATTATTTCTTTTTAACACATCATTTCCTTGGACTAATAATGCCCAGATCTGTATTACCATGCTTCATTATGGCATCATCATTTTTATCTGAAATAGCAAAATCCTCACAAAGCACTTTGTAAGAAAATTAAGGCACTATGCAAAATTAGACTTCTCAACATTGTGCTGTCAGTGGGGATGTTTCTCCTGATGTAGTGATGATAAAGTTTTATCAGAGTACACGCTTATAGTAACCAACAAAGAGAGAGAAGCACCTCGATATTCTGGACTCCCGCAGTAGAAAAGCAATCTAGCGGCTAGCTCAGTGATCCGAGTCTCAGTCGGATGTTTTCTTTTGACCTCTCGGCTATTTACCAAACTGAATGCAGTCTTTCTCAGTACTTGTAACTCTCTCTCAGCTCCAAAAGATTTGAAGAGCGTTAAATACTGATGTTCTATAGATGGGACTTGAATGGCTTTTTTCTGCACGTCGTCAGCCAAGAAACTCCTGCCCTCCACTTCTCCACAACCTTCAGTATCTAAAATGCACATTGTATTAATTTAGCAGACACTTTAACATACATTTGAGCAAATAAGTAATTGGGGTTAAGGGCCTTTTTCAGGAGTCCAACGATGAAATCACTCTGCCAACCCTGGGATTCAAACCAGCAACCTACCAATCACAGACACAGCAACCGACTAAGCCACACAACACATCTGTGACCCAAAAGAATAAATACAAAGTGTAATTCTAAGTTAAGAAATACTGTTTTATTACCCATACTCACACCGGCCCTCCATAGAGCAGGTTCCCTACCTCAACTGTACTGGATAAGCTGCTTGGGAAATGAAACTTTATAGTTAATTTCCCCCATGTGCTATGTTGTATTTGTGTTTATTGGCCATGTAGTGTGTAACACAATGTATCGTCTGCCATACCCAATAATATATGTTTTATCGATTTTGTGGGAGTGTGTTGTTCGATACAGTAAACCATCACTTGGGAGAGAGATGCGAAGTTATTATGTTACACTTCAGCTTCGGGTAATTTTTCGGCCACGCTACAACTAATCATTTGCCATCTCTACCAAAAAGTGCATTTTTTTTTTACCGCGTAATGGCCACATACACAAGCTGTTGAACTGGCAGGAAGTAATGATGTCCATGATTGCCCATGCTAACACCCTCAGATACTTTGTCAAACTTTATTACATTCCTGAAATCATATCAGCGGATATTTAGATATATGACTTTTTCCATGCAGAAAACTCATTATAGTTCCATGCACTGGTGAAAGAATATATTTTGAAAAAGGAAGTATGATCCTCCTGCAAAGTGCAACTACCATAATCATAATAATCTTTGAGTAATGGCTAGGATTTGTTTCGATCTGTGTACGGGAAGCTCCAGCCATTGTAAAATAAAATAAAAACAGGATTTCATAGCATCTTGCTTCTTGCAGGTAATAAATTTGATCAAATCAGGATGATTTAAATACGTTTTTGAGCCATTAAACATAAAGATAATTATAATTTTACATTCCAGATGAATAAATCTCAGACACCAGTTCAAATCTATCTCAGCTGATTCAAATTTTAATCATTGAATAGGGCTTTGCAGTCCTGTTTATTGGCTGAATTGGGTAAAAATTAAACATGAATTATACATATCCATTCCATCTAACCTCTGAACAGGGTTGTGGGTGGACCTGTAGCCCAAGGTTGTTGCTAGGGCTGTTTTATGGGGGGGGGCTCTTTAGCATGCCCACATAAATGTACACTAATTAGTTTAAATAGCATATTCTCTTTCATTTTTGTTAAAATCAGATACCCCAGTAAAGGCTCCCCTTTTTGACTCTCCTTTTTGTGCTTGTCCCCTTTAATGGGATGCCCCACCCCCCCCCCCCCCCACACACACACACACACACAAAGGCCTATATATAATATTTAAATGCATCCATGTACAGTTCCTAGGTATCTAATCTCACATCACGAAACCTACATGGTGGATGGCACCCCAGCAAACAGCGGTGATTGGTCAAGGTCTTTGGTTGGAGTCAGGTTAAGGCGATACAGGGAGCTCACCTCCGTCCACTGCCCTTGCGCCTGCACCATGAGGATGACACAGGGATCGGATTTATTCAGCGTGTCTCGGTCCAGCAGGGACTTGCAGGAGACGCGCAGCTCTACCTTGGACACACAAGCTGAGGGCACCGTGCTGAGGGCAGCTGCCGGCGAGGTCCGGGACAACAGCTCCGGGGCGTCATTCATCCCGGCTGGGGGTGCGGGAGGACTGGGCCACAGGCAAATGGAAGGTCTACTGTTTGGGTCCTGGCTGTGAGGGTCCTTTTTGTTTTTAGACCAGTGAGTCAGCTTTGGTAGTGAGAGCTTCGGCACCTCCAGAAAACTTACATAGGACTAGTCCGAGGACTTAAAGAGATAAAGCGGAAATCTGGTGGCTTCTGTCAGCTCTTTCAAATCCTGCGTCGTGAAGATAAGACCCAGTATCTGCAACCTTCAAAACGGTGGACCAAGTCTTCTCAGATGTGTGGTTCCTCCTGAATTAGTAGAGATTCCAGATAATGCGTGTAATAGACGGCCTATTCCTTTAAATCCACCCTAAAACACCCACCCTACAAAAATTCAAAATAAAGTGCAAATTAATATACATAGTCACACAAATTGCATTGCATCACTATCCTACCATCACTGTATGTGTAATTAGTGAAAACATCCTCAAATGTAACACAATAAACAGCACACTAAATAAGAGAGATATTTCATATGTAGTTTGTGACTGTTTTGCTGAGCCAGTTCTGATGCATAAAGACATGAAACATGTTCAGTGCAAACAGTGCAAATACCGATTGGAAATATCACTGAGCTTCAAGCATTCTCTTCCTCATCTGAAACCACAGTGCATCTTATCACAGACACAGATCCCTTAGCAGCCATTCTTACTGTGTACATGAACCATAAATGGGTCATTTATCAAATGAATAAAAAAAACCTTCCCATTGACAAAACCAATTCCTATATAATCTTATTGTTCATCTTCTGGAACTAATCAGCCCAGGGTGTTGCCATACAGAAGAATTCACACATTCAAACTGTATCATCCGAGTCTCACTGAATGGATTGATTAGCTCTTCTTATATGAATCGTGGATTTATCTGCATTTGACAAGAGAAGCAAAGTCAAACGCTGTTTGGTTTTACCCCGTTCTCATAAGTTAGACTAACGTGTTGTGAGAATCCCTTGGACTGGATTTCACACTCCTTCGTTGTATTCAAACTGAGAATGTATATTAACAACTAGTTAGTCTTTCAGAATGGTTGAAGTCCATAATACTGATCGGCCTCCGTGTTAGAGCACACGTGGAACAAAGAGGGCGTGGCTCAGCATACATAACGCCGATCGTCAAAGCAGATAGTCAGATGGAAGCGTTAATGCTGAACAATGAGTCACCGGGAAGGATTGGCATCGATTTCCTGCTCATCTGTTTCCTATGGATATATATATTTCTACCAAATGTCCGTTTAATAGCTAGCACGCCTTTTTGGATGACTCATAATTAAAAGAGAAATTTCTTCACGATATATAAAATAAGTCTTACATTTCCTAATTCATAGCACGTTATGATCAAATACATTTTGCCATTTACTTCCTATTAAGCACAATAAATAATAAGAAAAGCACCAACACCATTACCGTATTTCCAAATAATACTGATATCTATTCAAGCCTGTACTGGCGGCAACAGCGCAGCTTGCGCGAAAGTGATCTGGGTACAGAAACCCTATTGCAGTCCCCAGATTACACATAAAACATTTCGCTTTCTGACGTTTCCGTTCATACTTATAAATTCAAAATGCAAAACTATATAACAATACGTTATCACATACATTTGTAATAGTCATTTCAAGCTACAAGATTCAACAAATGTTTAAAAGTTAGAATATAATATAGTCAAGCCGGGAAGGTACTATATAAATTCATATTTATAACACTGACGACTTCATATTATACCAATTTACAGCAAAACTGGAAAAATATAAAGCCAAAGTTTGGTTTTGAAGCGCTCTCCTTCAGACCACTGCAAGAGTCTTGTTCATTGCTGTTTGGGAATGACACGTAAAATTATAATAATCTCAAAATGATAGGGGACACCTTTGTGCCTTCATTATTTAAAAACAGAGCATACTGCTCATGGAACATGTGCTTTTAAACATATTTCATACTGCGATGTCATGGGAAGAACGTATATTTGTTTATGAACGCTCGAAAAGATGTAACACAAAAGTAGTTTTAGTAGTAGTAGTAGAAAATCTACAATAAATCATTTTTTCCCCAAGCATTATTCGCACACAGAAAAACTACAGTAAAGGTAAACGTGAAATCTTGTTTTGTGATTTGTCACCAATAACTAAACACCTAAAATGATGGTGGCACACTGGTACGCTAAAAATACATAGTAAAATACACGTGTCGAGTAAATGGGATATAGAGCATCTTAACGAGCAAGAAAAAGCTCATACGAGGAGAGAGACTTATGAGCTTTTAAAGCTTTTCAAGTAACTTCGCCCTGTCGTGTCTGAAACAATCCCGTGCAATTTTACTTATGTTTGCGAAACAGGTTGTTAAATTGACAAAGGAAAACCTTGCGGAAAATGTATACGACAGAAATATTTACTCTGATTTACTCCGTCTTAACCTGATTATGAAAAGGCAGCACATGCTTAACATTAAATGATCATACAGAAATATTTTCCATGCCTCCGTTATTTAGCAATGGATCTTACCTGTGATCCCCCCTTCAACTTGAGCCCGTTGCTGAAGCCTTTCCCCCATCACCTCTTTAAACTCGCCGTCGGAGGGAGGTGGCGATGGAAGGGATGTGCGATGGACAATATGAAAGCGCCGCCTTGGTAGTGCCACTGCTGTCCGCTAGGGGGCGGCACCAAGGTTTTGTAATAAAATAATGCAATAAACCTGCATCAGGATTTAATATGGGGCAAGTTTAAAACGATGTAACATCGTTTTTGCATTTGCCCTTCAGAATAAGGAACAATTAATTTCTATAACGTTTTACTCCCGTAGCATTAAAATATAACTCTTCTATTCTCCGAGGTGCAATGTTCACTTCAAACATGGACAGAAACGACTACTGTCCACCTGTGTTATCACCACAGGGTGGGGTCATACCCTGGATGAGACACCAGTCCAAACACGCTATCACAAACTATTTAAGCGACCTGTTAGTATAACTGTTTTGGTGGGATCTTCCTGCTGCCCTGCAAGAGCCACTACAGCCGTGAAAAGGAAAATAAAAAGTTTTGCGCGTTTAAAGGAGAATCCACTTCAAAATAAAATTCCTTTCAATGGGAGATTACAGACATCCTCTCCAATTAAATGGAATTAATAAAATATTATTGTTACTGTTGTCTAAGACGACTGATAGGGCATTAAAATGAATGTTTAACCCAACTTAATTGTGTGGTTGCAACGTCACTTAGATCGGGAGCTACTTACAAGTGCAAATAAGTGCTACAACAATAGGGCCATTTCTGACATCATCCAACGCCTTTCCTGGTCTTGGGCATGGTGGCACATAGCCTGGTGTCTATGCAGGCAGCACAGGGCACAAGGCCTGGGGGGGAAATACCCTGGAGTGAATAGCAGCCCATCACAGGGCACAAGGCCTGGGGGGGAAATACCCTGGAGTGAATAGCAGCCCATCACAGGGCACAAGGCCTGGGGGGGGAAATACCCTGGAGTGAATAGCAGCCCATCACAGGGCACATACACTATCACACACAATGGGTATTTTAAAGACACGGATTAGCTTAACTGCTCGTCTTTGTACGGCCGGAGGACACCGGCCATGCGGTGCAGCACGAGGTCAACCCCTAACCTCAGAGGGTCCATGCTGACGCCTGCACTACGTAGCTATTATACTAACAATAATTCATGCTTCTTGCAGTACCTGCAGCTGTCTTTTGGATTATTCTTCTATTATAATTGAATATATTCAAAAAACAAATGTGGGGAATTTTTCTCCAGCTAGTAAGTGAAATCAGGCATAATTTAGCATAGTTTACCCCATGGATAATAAAAATAAAACATTAATTGAAGGCATGTGGCTTGTGTAAATGTATTATTTAAAAAACATTTATATGCTAATAATCCCCCAGCACAGCGTTTGATTGGAATGTTCTAGTTTAGCCTTCTATGCTTTGTTGTTTTAGCTAATTCATAGAATACAGGACTTTTTAGGGTTAACCAAGCAAACACTGGAAAAGCAAGTGTTATAATAACAAATGGCTTCTTACTGAAATGCTGACCATTTACATTTTTTCCCCTGGTAGTTTTCCACAGTAATAGTCACTGTGACCATCATTAATCTAACAAAAAATCTATTTATATAGAATACGTATCTAGACCAAGTCCACACAGCCTAATAACGCGGAATGGTTGGGCTGTCTTGGAAGGCAGTTCAGATTCAATCCCAAACTTGTGTAACAAGCCTTTGGCACAAAAGTCTTGATGTCACAGAGTCTGGCAACAGTAAGAGCAGGCAGCCACTACTGTAAAACAAGGACACTCACAGCCCGTACAAAACCTGACACTATTATCATGTTCTACGCAGTTTCAACAGCTAAAATGTAACAAAACTAATGTGAGAAAAGTATTTGTGGATGAGAGGTAAGTATTGAAAAGAAGACATCAGCAGACATGAAAGGTGGAGGGAAAAGAAAAGGTAGTAATTGGGAATCAGGATACAGATGGTAAGCAGTGTGTTTAAAGGAGAAAAGGGCCCATTAGCAATAGCCATTCTCCATAGCTGCACTTTGGATAATCAGAGAAAAACTAAAATAAATATAAAAACTAAAGCCAGAGAAAAAATAAGCATTATTAACCACTACGGTCTCAAAGTGCAAAATACTTCAGTTTAATGTCTGAAAACACACCTACACAAATGGACGAAGGCCCTGTTTTCGCCTGCACTGTCTTTTCCAGGTTGCCCACAAGTTCATGTTTTTGAGAGCACGCTGGGATGCGGAATTTCATATGGCTGAATGACTCCCCTGGTTGCCAGGCTCAATTTGTGAGTTGCATTTTGTGTTCTGCATGAAATGCTAAAATGGGTATGTGACCTGGGAACATCACATCACCCCCCTCAGGATGGTCAATGGCATACTGGGCAGAGGGGGGGGGGGGGGGCGTTAATTACACACTACGCTCCAGAAGGTTTTATGGGTCTCTTTATGCAATGCTACAAGTGATGCATTGAATTGCATTTGACCAAAACAGTGACACAACTGTCTTAGCCTGAATTTATCCATGTAATTTCCTCCTTTATGGCCCCAATGAGTTGAGGAACCCACAAACCTAAACATGTGGGATTAGGAAACTATGTTTTGAGAGTGGAGAATGAGTTTTGCCTGCTTATCAAGAGTCAAAGCTACCTGCTCTGACATAGGTCTAGCCACTCGTCTAGGGAATGTAGTCAGCGATGATGCTTATTTTAGCAGGCTGGTTTACTACTGATGAGGCACTGGGGAAAGGCAAGACATGGCATTAATTCAAATGAGCAACACCGGAGGGTTTGGTTAATCATAGCTGAGCTCAAAGAGAACCTAGCGGGAGGCTGAGTTAAAACATCAACCGCTGAAACGTGGAACTACGCCTCGATCCACTCAGCTCACCCGCTACTGTGCTAACAGGAATTTTATGCTTTTTCGTCTCCCGGGAAACTTTCTTTGTGCTGACTTATTAATCTCGAACAGTCCCTTGTACAAAATACACTTCACACCTCAACAGACGCAAACTCCAAAACGAATCCGCAGCGTTGAAGTTATTCGATAATTTATTACTACCTGCTCTCCAGGCTAACAGCCGTGGAAAAAATTAAGGGACCACTCCATATTTTTAAACAAATCTGCATTTTTAAATCCTGGTTCTGCTGGCAGAAGGCCACGCTGAGCAGCAGGTTGCTTCCAGGTTCAAAATTTCTAAAACAGCAGCACACGAGAATAAGGTGAAGCAGGAGACACTGGGAAACGACAAGAAACCGGCCAGGCAGGGGGCGGAAGCAACGTTCTAATGCCAGAGATGGACCATCAACTTATCCAACAGTTGAATCACAGAATGAAATCAAGTGACCTTCAAAACAAATGGGACATATTAAGTGTAGATATGAAGTGGACAGTTTGTATCAGGCTTCTAGAACCAGGACTTCAAGCCCCATAAAGCAAGGAAGAAGCCCTTCATTAAGGAGAAACAGAGAAGAACCAGGCTGCAGTTTGCAGATACACACCATTTGATTTAGTTCCTCCTTAGAAAAAATTAAATTACGAGGATGCAGAATTACAGATCGTAATCCAGGTGGCTGTCCTCTGTCTTATTAATAGTACAACCTGTCAACTCAGGCTTATATAAATAAGATTTCCCAACAAAAGCTGACCCAGGCACACATTAGTAGGAAACTCAATACATTAGATCACCTTTTATATTTATTTATTTATTGCAACACAGATCATTCGTCATATAGGTTCTGTGACTTAATTGAAGCCCTATTACCAATTCATGGTAGAAGTTAACACAAAATTCGGTGTGAGTATTGGATTGTGTTGGTTATTGCATCAGTAAGGATCATTTTCTTTCTTCCTTTTGGCTGATTTTGGCTGTGAAAGACTACATTTGTTTTTCTGGGATACTGAAAATCGAATTATTCCATCCGGAAACGCTGACAGCTCATGACGGATCCATTCTGGGGTCATTGATAAGATCGACCTGAGGATTTTCATAATAACGCAGAATGGTTGGGCTGTCTTGGAAGGCAGTTCAGATTCAATCCCAAACTTGTGTAACAAGCCTTTGGCACAAAAGTCTTGATGTCACAGAGTCTGGCAACAGTAAGAGCAGGCAGCCACTACTGTAAAACAAGGACACTCACAGCCCGTACAAAACCTGACACTATTATCATGTTCTACGCAGTTTCAACAGCTAAAATGTGACAAAACTAATGTGAGAAAAGTATTTGTGGATGAGAGGTAAGTATTGAAAGGAAGAAGTCAGCAGACATGAAAGGTGGAGGGAAAAGAAAAGGTAGTAATTGGGAATCAGAATACAGATGGTAAGCAGTGTGTTTAAAGGAGAAAAGGGCCTATTAGCAATAGGCAAGGCATAGATATACAACCCAAGGTTTTCAAGTTACTAACAAATGCCACACAACCAATATGAGCTCCAACTGAGGTACAATGTACTCAAAAGGGACAATGTAGTAAATGCTGTTTCCATAAGCTGTGAGACTGTCCGCTGATATGGAGAGTGACAGTATCCAGAATCCATGGCATGCTGTGTGTTGTAGAGAAAAAGCACACAGCCAACAGCCTCTCGTATGAGAACCCTTTGAAGATGATGCTACAAGGTAACTACATTTAGATGATGGGAGTGATTGACTGAGAGGCAGCATGTACCGTGACACTTGGATGATATGACTGCTGGATAATGTACCTAAGAAAGCTGGGGATGCAGCGATTCAATGTCGCTTCTTTCGGCAGCTTTGACTCTCAAGGGCGTGCGTGCTTTACTTCAGTTCTCTAAAGTGCCACCTGACCATCTCCACCAAAAATGATTCATTTCTTGGCACAATTCGCAACACCCTGACATTTTCCCAGGAAGCTCGAGGGCTCTGACGTTACCATGGCAATCAGAGAAAGTCAAGGATGCCACTCAACTCGACCAGCGAGCTCTACAGCGTCTGACTCAAAATCCAAACTCACTCCAACTTTCAGAATGAAGTTCAAGCACGGCTCGTTCTGTTCCTCTCTGCTCTTCTACGGCACAAGCAGGCTAACGGCGGCTGCCAACCACGCAATCATCTCAGCTTAATCAGCCTCTATTTACGCGGCACAGGACAGTACCAGACAGGTGCGGTGATCACCAAAGTTATTATGCAGCTGCAAAATAAAAGAAATTAACTCAACATTTAACAAGGTTGTGATTTATATAGTATGCAACACACAAAACTAAAATGATCAATAAATCAATGAAGAAGAGAAACAAGGTAAGATTATTGAAGCAGATAGCCTCTCAATGTAAAGCCTGCTGTTGTTAAACCAGTGAAAAACCATCTGTTTTTTGTACCTACCCATTCTATTCAGGGTTAGGGGTATTCCAAGCCTACCCTGAACATGCAGGCGGTACGTAGGGATTAATCCATAATGAGGTACCAACCCATTGCAGGGCACACACACCATTCACACCTACAGACAATTTGGTAAAACTGGAGAAAACTGGAGGACAGCAAGCGCATGACACCATTATGGTGCACAGCCTTGCCGTTGTAACTGAAAGTTCAGTCCGGCTCTTGAAGTCAGACTGAGAACTTCTTTGGCCCCAACTCTTCAACTATCGCATTTCGCTGAACATTCAAACCAATTCAGACAATCGCCATAAAAATACAACATAATGTAATTTTCCTGGCAATAACCCATAAGATATCGAAGAAACCTTTGATAATTTGCTTTGAGACCCCAAAAGGGAGACTAAGTGATATTTTCCATCAGACCGAAATATTATCTTACAGTTTCAATAGCGGCCTCTTGAAAGGGGCAGATTCCTTTGTATGGCAAATTACTTTATACAGAGCTTTTTACGGCTGCATTTCCTGGGATATGAATCTCTGGGAATATTTTTATTGGTTTAGCTTTTTAGCAATAATTTAAATATTCACAAATACATGCAGAAGCTCTTCATGTTAAACTTCCGTAGAATCATGGCAGCATTTGATTCCTGAGGTTAATCAATTATTCCTCTCTGTCAGTTCCAGCTGAATGCCAGTTCCAGGAGTCCAGAATATTCCGCTCAAGCCTGAAGCTCCATCTGAATAAATTAGTAAAATCTGAAAAACAGATGTTACTGGATGAGTATCAAGGCACCTTTGCCTCCTTGGGAGTGAAGTCGTAAGCGAGATAAACTTTAATTTTGGACCTGATGGAATCACCTGAGCCAGGATCATACAGATCACCATCTGCAGGACTTGCCCAATTCAGCAAGTCCTTCACTTAAGACTCTCATCGTTAAGAAATTAAGGGTCACCAGCCACGTTAGTTAACATGTTTACATAGTTCTCTGGAAACTCCAAACTTTGTTAGTGTTTTCAGACGTTAGCTATTTTATTATGTAAAACACCATCCCACACCCCAGTGTCAAATGTACTTCATAATAACATTTTGTACTGGATGTGATTGTGCACAGGTTTACAGGTTCATGGGGGGTTCATGTGCCCTCAGGTGGAAGGCAAACAGTGCATGACTGTGAAATACCTGTGGGGATCATACCCCCTCACTAATTTCAGATGCACATAATGATTTTGTTATGGATACGGCACTGATTGTGCGGTAGGTACAGCAAGTCTGAGAAAGGTCATTTTAGTCCATTTTCTGTTTTAGGAGATAAACCAAACATAGCGGTTCTTTGCCTTTTTGGAAGAACCGTGCGATTACAACTGACGCCGTGTTCATTCCAGTAATGCCATTGTCACAATTCTCTAATTAAGCCTTTAAAATCCACTCAACACTCAAAATTATCTTCAGCCCTCTGGTCGGGAAATCTATGCAGCCCCCCCGATCAGCAAAGCGTACCAAGATGGACTTATCAAAATGCATTTCTGGCTACAGGCCCGGAATGGATTCTGTCTTTAAGATATATTTTTATTCTGTCGCGACTGGGGCTCAAACACACATGACCCAAAAACCTTCCATAGCATCTGTCTGCAGCCTTTATGGAGCTCTAACCCCCCCCCAACATGACGCATGCACCCATGCAGTTAACTCATGTCCCTTTATCCATTTCACATACATAAGCCATAAAGAGTTTCTGCGTAAGACAGTGAAGGGGAGTTTGGGATCACTGGTTCAGTGTTCAGCCCCCCGCAGTAGTTATGCGGCCGTACATAGTTTATGCATCTTCCAGAACCAATTTTAAATGTGTTCAGCAGAATGCAGTCACATTAGAATGGAATGAATCATTATTACAGGATACACTGGAGACGTATTTTTGATATTGTGTTTGACAAATCTTTTCTTTATAAATCGAAAGTATTTTTAGGTGGTGGTTATTTTAATCATTTGTTTACTTTTCAATTTACAGTTTTTGAATCCAGATTCATAGAAAATCGATCTTGTGTTGTCTGGACTTGCACTCGGCTACCCTGCACTGGAAGTGGACTGAGCCTCATCAATCCTGTCCCGATTCCCATCCAGCTGTCCTTGGTATAATCTTTTCAGTCTCCTCTCATTTTTTTTGTAACAAAACTGGCACCCTTTGCAGACGGCACCACTGCCTCGTACAGCAGGCAGCCTGCGTTACGTTCCAGAGCGTCAACGACCCTGAACAGGGTAAGCAGTTGATAAACAGACTAAACGACTGGCTCTAAAACTGTGCCATGAAATCTATAAAACTACTATTTTTCCATTAAATGTGATCTTCTGCAGTAGCAACGACACTTTATTTCTTAAGACCCTGCAATTTAATGTTGAATTGAAATAAGAACCAGATTACCAGTGTTGTTGATGTAATTGTGGGAAATGATTGATGGTTTATGTACATTTATATTATTGGTTGCTACACCCAATAGCCCTCCCGTTTTCAGTAAATCAGGCGTTTCCGTCAACAATTTATTAACACATGAGCAAAGGCAGAATGTGCAAAAATAACACATAGTCCAGTACAGGCATCAGTACATTAATTAAAGTCTCTCAGCAATTAAAGCATCCAGTGACATTAAAAACAGCACCGGTACTGTATGTAGGCCTATGGTACTTAAAAATGTCAGGCTTGTTATCGGCAGCGATCATTCTCCATATCTTTCATCGCCTTGCATCAACCCCAGACTACCTTACCAGGTACTTATCTGGCTACATAAGAAATCCTGCTTTTTGATGGAGGCCCCTGTTTCATCCTACCTCATGCAATGTTTATTTTTTATTTTTTTGTCGTGTCCGGCAGTTTAGCAAGCAGGATGTTAGTCTGGGTGCTTTATTATGCCGACACTTTTGTTCTGCCAAGTGGAGCTTCGGATTAAGCTCCTCTTGTTATTTGAGGTAAACTCTTTATTGACC
>JABFEB020010503.1:0-18551 GCA_019775895.2 Stomatorhinus ivindoensis
CCCCCCCCTCCCAAAGACTGGGGGGGGGGGGGGCACAAATCTCCAAGTATACAACAACCCCACGCTTAGCCTAAGCACCTACTGTCAACAACTCAGCCTGATTAGGTGTGGCTTACAGCAGTCAGTTGTGGACAAGAGAGATTTTTTTCTTTTTAATAAATTTAATTGATTTAAATTTAAAACACCAAGCATCACTGCCACCCCCATCACTGTTGTTAAGTTTAAAGTTACAGGATTTTTTTCTTACCACACCTTAGTAATAAATTGTGTTTTTGTTCAGTTTCAGACTTGGACAGAGCTACAAATGGAAAACAGAAATATCACAGTGAGGTCCATCATTCAAATTAAATGCTTAATTTAAAAAGCAGCCGGAGTGTATTATTCTCAACAGAGGGGTAGAAATGAGAGGGAAAGACAGACAAAGAATGAAGTAAAAAAAAAAAAAGAGAGACAGAGACGATTTTCATGCACTGGTAAAGCGCAGCAGTCGAAATATGCAAATAACTTTTATCACTCACAAGTTCTCACGTTTCTGGATTTCATGCTGAGTCACAGACATTATAAAGTGAAATTGAGAATTCGTTTCTTTATATCAGGCTCCGTATCCAAGAAAACTTAGTTAAATTTATACTTTACGGATTCTCTAACTTAACATTTATTAAAGGTTGGAGAAAAACACAAATTGTAATCTGTTAAGGCTAAACACTTTGAAGAGCGCATAAAACGGTCCATTAAACGAAAAGGAAAATAATTTCGTTTCAAATAAGCCGTTAAGTTTTCTCGGTTTGAACCTAACCAGTTTAACCAGCCTTATACGATGTCTAAATGAGCCCGGATAAACTTAATTTGCGATCGGCACAACCGATTATGCATTTTAACAAAACGCTCCCCGGGACGGAAATGAGGAGCCGCTGGATTTGAGCGCATCGTCCAGGCTGTTTCTAATCAGAGGATTATGTACTTTACGGGGCACTTCTGCTGCACTCCCAGGCAACCGGCAGGCACTTCCCCACAGCCAGCTGCGCAAATTGGATTTAGCATGGTAAAGCATTGTGCTGTTGTATATCGGAGGTCGGGCATGACGGATTATTCGTACGCCAATTTGTTTGGCGTATTCTTATCATTACAGCGAGGCGAAACGGGACACATCCAAGCTCACCGTCTACGTTGCTGGAACGAAAGCGACGGCAGGCTTTAACATTAGGGCAGTATATTATCCCTAAATGATCGCTAGGTTGTTTAGAGGCTGTTTTCCTTACACTGCCCCGGCCTCATATTTTTATCCCACCACGATACTATAACGATCTGTAAAACTTCGGCAATACAAATCACCCTTCGTCAGGACGTCTTGCCAGCCAAATACAGTTAAACAGCCAGCTGCGTATCCAAATCCGGTGCTTTTTCTCTGGATGCCGGGATTAAACAGTTGTGTAGTTTTCTCAGTGCAGTACTTGTGTTTTTTTTTTTTTTTGTTTAAACTCTGTCCTGGCGAAATTTCCCAGGTTGTTCCCAGATGTGTATAAGAGGACTCAAAGCTCACGACTTGGAGGATGCAAATGCAGACTGAGGAAAAACTGCAAAACCCCAATCTTTCCATATGATACCTGGGCTCAACACAATGGTCATCTGCCAACCAGATCTCAAACTGATAGCAACAGTTATGATGTCAGACTGCTCACTCCATAAACACTCAGGTCAGGTGACCCCTCCTGGGACTTACCTTTTCGATGCAGGCGGGAATATGCCCAGTCCACACCCACCTCTGTGGGCTCAGGGGCATGCCGTGGAAGCCTGAATGCATTCAGCCAGTTGACGGCGTGACTTAAAGGGGCCACCCTTTCCCGCTGTTCCTTCTGGAATGATCTGGAGTTCCTCTCCCTTCTCATCCCCGCTCAGACTCAAAGGCAGGTGCGAAGACCGACCAATGGGAATCCCCGTCTGACCCCTAAATCAGAGGCCAAAACTAGTACACTGTCCTGCTACACCAGGATGCACATTAACTACACCTCTCTGGTCTAAAAGGATAACAAAGAGGATTCACACACACATATTTTGCCAAAATGAATTCTTTTCCATTGCAGTTAAATATAACGGCTCTCCCACGATTATTTCCATTTTCTGTCAGACACAGTGATAAACTCCCAAACACCACACCACACGCTTCACGCCTCTGCTGGTTTCTTCTCCCACTAGATGCAGAACGCTTTCAGAGTTCAGAAGACCACAAGTTAGTGTTTCAACTGTGCATTTTGACACTTAGTCTCAACTTGTCCATAAACAACAAACTCAGTACCTCCTCCGTAACTCCTGTCTCCCTTCACCTGTAGGCTGGTTTTACTCCTTTAGTCAGTATTTGCACAGTGACAGGCCAGGTCTGCTGGAGAGTAGAGTCAGGTCTGTTGCACTCCCTGATCCACATCTTGTGTGTCTGGAAGTCAAAGGAGCAACAATCCCTGTCTCACCTTGTAGGAAGTCTAGGAAAATCAAGCTTCTTCTCTTACTCTCATGCTCTGTTTACAAACAAGTGGCAAATGCTACAGTTGCTACTTGACAAAGAAGACTGTTGTGTTAGGACTGTGAGCCATGTACTGAAAAGCAACTCCCCCCTTTCTCTCTCTCTTTCTCTCTCTCTCGCTCTCTCACTCACTCCTTATTCACCCTGTTCCTCCCCTGTCCACAAGCATGACAGCTGCAACTATAATCTCTTCCTCTCGCTAAGACATTCCATTCCTCACTCCCTTCAGGTGACTACAAAATTTTACACTGCTGCGAAAGTCTGTCGGGAGAAAATATACAACAGAGTATTAAATAAACTTTATTCAGAGATAGTTGTGTTTTTGCCTGTCCTGTCTTGCTCTCCATGAGACACACAGACTGGTGAAAGCAAGTTCCGAGGTCACAGCGCCAAGTCAGCCAGCATTCAAAACCTGCACAGTCCCATGAGCGAGAATAAGCAGGTGCTTCAGTTTCACTATTAATTTGATATAAGTTGGCACCGTAAGCTTCAACGGTTCCACTGGATGCAGAATACATGCTTCAAAGCCAAAAAAAGCTTCAAAAACAACAGATTCTTCTATGCTGGTGCTTGGACCCATAATAAACTGATTTATTAAGTGTGAATTACAGGTGTGTCAAAGGAAGTTTTTCATGAAGGGTGTGGGTGGGAATAAATAAAAAAAATTAACGGGTTGTGGAAAAACTACTTTTTAAAATCACTACTATAGCTGGAAGAGGAATCCCAAAGAAAACAATGCAGATTAAAATGTTCCTAACCCATTAGCATCCATTAAATAAATACTATCATTAGTCAAGGTAACTTACAAAACAAAAGTAGAACATGAAAAGGCTAAAGGGAGCAAACATGGTTACGGGAGGCGATACTAGTGAGTGACAAATGGATCAAATAGAAAACTTATATGCCTAAAAATCCATTTGATCATTCCCTGTGGATCATCCTCATTGCAATCCTATAGACATAATGGATGTCTGTGATGCAATCATGTTAAATATATGGTCATGTGATTATGTATGGCTTATGCAAGTGCCCTTAAAAACGTATAATGCATGACTTGGAGTGCATTAACCCGCTTACACCACGGTCACTATTACATTATGTTCACATTTACGAGCTTAAAATGCATTGATTAGTACAACTTTCTTCTGCCAATGATTAAACACTTCAATTTACTTTCCGTTAATTTTAAGTTGTGCTCTACTTCTGAAATTTTAAGTAATGTTAGTTAGAATTAAATATTATAACAGTGTATCGATTTACTACTGTAATTTGCCTGCCCGGCCATTCTGACTAATCAAATTCAGGAATTCAACAGTGCCATAGTATAATGTATATAAAAAACTGAAAAATAAAATCCAAAGTAGCAAAGCAAATAAAATAAGAGTGGAAATTATATTTAAAATAATATTTTAATAAAATAAACCCAGCCCAATCCCATTCACTCTTGCAGTACTGGTCTCCCCCATTAGGAATGTCCCTCAGAGATGGAGAACTAGAGCTCCCCCACTTTCGCCACTCAGCTGAATATAAAGACCTCCACCCAAACCGCACTGTCAAAGTCTAACCTAACTGTCGCGCATTATACATAATTCAAAGTGCAGCTTCCGTTTACAGATGGAGAGATTAATGACAAAGGAGTGGACTGGGCAGCTACTTCTGGGAGGAAATATTCAGAATATAACTGAAACATGCAGATTGTAGAAGAAAGAAACTATTGTGTAAATATAAAGTGCTAGTGATGTTTTTTCTGATTCCCTGTTGTAAGGTCTTGTGATGGTTGGCCACCAATGTGAAGCGGTTGGAAAAAACCTTAAAAATAACAGTAGTCTAAATGAGGAAGCTGTGGTTTAGTGATTATCTTGCAGAGAAGCTATAGGTCTGAAAATTATATTTAATGAAAGGCCTACTTTGTACAGGTTTTTTTCCTACTTTGTACAGTTAATGATGCATATTTAAGCAAAAAACAATTAACAATGAACTTTCATTCACAGATCAGTGAGATCACATCTTAAAATCAAAATAAAAGGTGTTTCGCTCTTTCTGTGATTTCTATTCTAAATGAAATTATAATTAAGACTGTAATCAACCCATACATTTCAATGTGTGTTGTACCTGTATAACTATGCATGTGACAAATAAAGAATCTGGAATCTTGATGATCAGTTCTCACAGATAGTTTGCTTGCTTGACAAAGGCAATAGACAGAACTCACAAACAGCTTCTAATTAAAGTCTCACAGCTATTTTGGCCAAATTCAGTTTGTATCTCACCCCCAACAATTCATTCCAAGAAAAAAATTCTGTCACCAAACTACTAACCTTCAAAGATGAATATTATGAATGAATCACAGGATGGAAACACAAGAAACTTTAGTTAAAATCATTGATTTGCATTAACATTTATTTAACTGCAACACAAATCACTCTGGAAACACTGACCTAACTAATAATAATACAGAATCTCTGAAAGTATTTTGTTTGTTTGTTTGTTTAGGAAGTTTTAGAAACTATAGAGGAGGTCAGGGGTTAAGGTTGAATGTCAAACCATATTCGTTTGTTTCTCTTGTGAAATGTACCAAACATGGGCAAAAATCAATAATGTCATTTTCCAGACACTTCAATCACAATTTCATGTAAAAGGAGGGAAAAATCAGCAGTGACAACATGATCTATTAAGGGAACCGAAAAAGAAATGTTCTGAAGCAGTCAAAAGACCAACGAAATACCATTAAAATCACAGCACTCGTATTACAGTGCCTTTTACTGCGAGAGTCGCAGTCTGTCTGTTTATCCAGCTGACTGTGTTGGCATTCGAAACCCAAGCACTCAGAGGAACTACAAAACAGAACCAGTGTCGATGACTGTGTCATCAATGTGGCAAGATCCAGCTGAGCACGTTTCACTGATGAATGAGAGGCAACCAGCTGGAGGGCTGGGTCAACAGCAGGAATTCACCAAAAGGGTGTCCAGAGATCTGAAATATCTCACAGCGTGTAAAATTAGATCTGGTGCAAATCTAACCTCAACAACCAGAACAAGAACAGAGTGAACACATGTAAAATCTGCCTTAAATTAAATTAAAGGCACAAACTGACCAGATGAACCAGGGATCTCATTATGTCATCATATTCAGCAAGATGCCAGCTTACTTCCAATTTAAATGAGCCGTCAATTAATTTCCCGATTTCTAATGGTTCCATACCACAGAGTAGGTGCTTATGGTTATGCATGTACAAATAAGTGGGATTTGACAGGAGTGGTGAGAAATAAGTCTACCGTAAGTCAGTGTTTCCCAACCCAGCTCTCAGGGAACCCTGGATAGTCCACATTTTTGCTTCCTCTCAGCTTCCAGAGCACCTGTACCAGGTATTCGGTGTTCCTGATTGGCTGGGAGCGAGCAAAAACATGGACTGTGCAGGGTTCCCCAATGACTGGGTTGGAAAACACTGCTCTAGGTTATATTTCTGTTACAAACACAGCACAAGTGCCAGCAATCATCAATACTGCAACACAGAAGAACTGGATGCCAATGGTATGTGCATCCTACAGAGTAGATTACCGGCTTAAGCAGTTTTCGGTTGTGGGATGTGCACAAGCAAGATAATCTGGGCTTTTTCCATCAACAGGAGGGGTATTCCACAAAGCAGAATTTCCCAGTTAGCTGGATAACTTAAGCCAAACATGGAAATTGTCCAATAGAAGGGGAGGTAGTAACTCAATCTTTGCTAGAATGACCCTGACCAGATAAGCAGCAGATGGACGGACATCAAAAATGATTTATATAATCAAGGTCATTAATGAAAAATGTATGTGAATCTTTATAGTTAGTACTGTATGGAACCTCCCCTGTTGGAAATACCCTTGTGCATTGTGTAGCTACTGCTCAGACTTGCACAGCATTCATGAGGTATTTTGGCTCATCCGTCTATAAAGCTTATTCGGTTTGTGTGTATTGTTGGGGTGTTTTGTTTGAAAGACCTACTTTAGACCACGCCACAGCAAATCAATGGGCCTGACACTGAAATTAGTCATTCTAAAATATGGAAGCTCTTCTGTTTGACCCATATGTTGTTTATTCCTGTGCGTCAGACTGCTGTGATGTTGCCTGACCCAACTTCTTTCGAATTTTACATCACAGACGGACACCTATGACATCCTGCTGTAGGATTTCCTGAAACAACTTAGGATTCAATGGCTCTCGATGACTGCAAACCATCCAGGCCCCGAGGCCACAAAGTAACCCCACACTCAATCTCTCCCCCCTACCTTCACGTTTTGGGCAAAGCTTTTCTTCCTGGTATGTCATGTTGTGTTTTCTCCAAATTCAGTAATGTGTACATTTACCATAGTTATACATATTTTTTTCTGTCTTTTGTCCACATTTTTGTAGTTGGTTTTCCACAAATTTGAGATGGTCAGAAATGTTTCTTTTTGGTGAGCAGTGGTGTCACCTATGGGAATCTCCCATGAGCACCATGCTTATTCAATTTCTTATGGTAGACCCAGGAACACAGAAGTTATGAAGCCTAAGAGATGCCTTTAGATCCTTAGCCGTCACTCTAGTGTGCTTTGTTACCTGTTTAAGAATTATTTGATCTTTCAACCATGCCCACTCTTTGGGATAGCAGCAAAGGTGTTGGATTTCTTTCATTTATAAACTGCCTGACTGATACAATGAAGACCCAGCCCTTTACAAATTATTTCATAAATCATTTCTTACAAGCTTTGCTGTTTGAGGGATTCTGAAATCTGTACTGATATGGCCATTTTGGAACAGGAGTCTGTTGTGAAGAGCGGACAAACATAATGTGGTTTATAATATAGCAAGGAAGGTCTCTGTCACACATAGAACAACTGTTTCCAAATACCACCCTGTCAATGTTAAATATAAAACGTTGCATTTTTTAAAAATTATGACTTACATTACATACATTGTTACATTTTGGGTGGCATTCAAGAAAAATTCTAGATAAATCCCCGGGTTTCACAAACTTTTTCTTATACCTGTACTATAGATCCACCAGTCACGCAGGTATTCAGTAACCGTTTACTTAGATACTGACCTTTGCAGCGGGATTGTGGATAGCTGTGGAGAAACTGATAGCACTATAAGACAGCTTGAGAGAAAGTATGAACCCTGCAGCTGCTCTTGTTTCGACGAAGCGGAATCTATCTTCTCACAGCCTTTTATTGCATATGGGTGAGAAATCCTGCCATCATTGTATCATACCCAATAACTCTAATGCATGCGGTGTCTCAGCAGGTCACGTGCAGTTTTCATTCGGCCACCATGCTATCAATTTCTTTTCCCCCAAGAAGGCAGTGAAGTCACACAAAACGTTGCTGTGGTTTTCAGTCAGTGTTTTGGGATCTTTGAAGCTTTCCGTGGGTTTGGTTTTTGGGGGTGGGTGGGTGTTGTGGGCTGATGGGGGAGGAGTGGGACGATGGCCGAAAGCCTCTCCCTATGACTCCTCACCCCTGTTAAAAAGCTGTACGTGGCCTATTCAATTACAAAATGCTTTTTGGCCAGAGTTCCTGTCAAACAGCCAATCAGCTTTCAACCATCAAAAACATGGACAGAAAGACCAGGTCAACAATCAGTGCTGAATGAGGCTTTGTTACAATGGATCACAAATGCATTGCCAGGCCAGTCGATTTTAATGGTTTTAATTTTTCAGCTAATATTTTCCCTTTAAAATACTCTAACCAGCAAAACCAAACTGTTACAGATTTTAAAATTAGGGTATCCAAGCTAATATAGACACAACTAAAAGAAGAAGCTACATTCAGTTAAAAGAAAGTTGTAAGATTATAAAGTTACTATAACTGAGGCTGATGTGGTACTAAACCTAGCTAAACTCAAAATAAATAAATTGCAGGGCCCTAATGGCATCTTAACTATAGTTTTAAAAGAGATGAGGGATATTATTAGCCAACCTTTAACTTTAATATTCCAGAAATCATTATCTGCAGGTGTGGTACCTTCAGATCGGAAGCATGGTAATATAACACCCATATTCAGAAAAGGGGATAGAAGTAATCCAGCAAACTATAGGCCAATCAGTTTAACTAGCATTACTGGAAAAATAATGGAAGCTATAATCCAAGTGAAAATGGTAGATTACCTGGATGCAAATAACATTCTGAGGGATAGCCAACATGGATTTAGGAGAGGTAGATCCTGTTTAACAAATCTACTTGAGTTCTTTGAGGAAGCTACAAGTGAAATTGATCACAAAAAGGCCTATGATGTGATCTACTTAGATTTCCAGAAGGCCTTTGATGTTGTCCCCCACAAATGGCTCTTGCTAAAGTTCAAAGCTGCAGGGATTTTAGGAACTGTAGCAGCTTGTATCGAAAACTGGTTAACAGACAGGAAACAGCGAGTAGTCATTAAAGGCACAATGTCACATTGGGCCTGTGTTCATAGTGGTGTACCGCAGGGTTCAATTTTGTTCCTAATTTACATTAATGATATTGACACCAATACATACATTAAACTGGTTAAATTTGCAGACAACACCAAGGTGGGTGGTGTAGCAGATACTGCTCTAGCAACAGAGGGGCTACAATGGGATCTGGATTTAATTAGCGACTGGGCTGATACCTGGCAGATGAAATTTTACTTGGATAAATGTAAGGTAATCTATGCAGGGAGCAGAAATATAAAGTACAGATATTTTATGGGTTCCATTGAAATAAAGGCAGCTGATTATGAGAAAGACCTTGGTGTGGATGCTGATGCTTCCATGTCCCATGGGAATTGCTTCCCAGTGGGGGGAAGCAATAAAAAAGGCCAATAGAATGCTGGGTTATATCTCTAAGTATGTGGAGTATAATTCAAGGGAGGTGATGATACGATTATATACTTCCTTGGTAAGACCCCAGCTGGTTTGGTCACCATACCTTAAGAAGACCTTGCTGCCTTAGAAAAGGTGCAACCTAGGGCTACAAGAATGATTCCTGGTCTTAGAGGAATGTCTTATGAGGAGAGGTTAGCTGAGCTGAATCTGTTTAGCCTTGAGCAAAGGAGATTAAGGGGGGACATGATCCAGGTCTATAAGATTCTAACAGGTCTGGATCCTGTTCACCCAATGGCTACTTTAATATTAGTTTAAATACTAGAACTCGTGGGCATAAGTGGAAATTAGCAAGAGAACATTTTAAAACAAATTTAAGGAAGTACTTCTTTACACAGCGTGTAGTTAGAGTATGGAATAGTATTCCTGCTAGTGTAGCAGAAGCTAAAACCCTGGGTTCCTTTAAATCAGAGCTAGATAATATTTTAACAACTCTGAGCTATTAGTTAAGTTCTCCCCAGACAAGCTTGATGGGCCAAATGCCCCCCTCTCATTTGTAAATTTCTTATGTTCTTACTTTGCCCAGTTAGGGACACTTAGATTCTAAGTAATGTCACTATTAAAATGTACCACACAGTGGAAAAAGAAAATTCTGAAATATTTTTAAGTAGTTTTAGTAATTAAGCCATAATCATTTCATGTGGAGCAGAGCACACCCAGAGATCTATGACTTGCATTTTAATCTACACACAGAGAAGGTGGACCAGGCACCCAGAGGATCCTGGCTTGGAGAGAAGTATTAATAACACAATTACCTCTGTGGTCATGTGGCTGGCCATCTGGTTTGTCTCTGAGCTGTTTTGCGGGAAGCAATTAAGCTAGCCTGAAGGAACCTTAAAACCAGACGGGGGAAGAGCTTTACCCGCAAACTGGCCTTCACCCTGGATCATTCCGGAACCCCACAATGGCCCTGACTCACCCCCACCCACCCCTGCCTGTAGCAGAAATGATTAAACATGCATAACATCACGTCTTTGGCCTTTATTCCCCGAATAGACCAATGTGACCATGATAAGTACTCCTTGAGCTTTTGGGTTTTAACCTCACTGGATCCTGATGATGTTTGGCGCTTTGGATGGATGGATGGATGGATAGATGGACGGACGGAAGAATGGATGATATTTTTGTGACAACTGTGTTGAAGTGTTGTTTGATGTCTAGTTGCTAGATCTAACTGTCCTTCGGTAACATGGTTATTATCCACACATCCATCCATCAATCTATCCACACATCTGTCCATCCAGGCAGTCCAGTTCCTCAAGTCCTGCCCTAGCTTTACTTAAAGCACAGATTCCCTAAGATGGTGAAACTGACCTCAGAGTGCATACCATAACAGCCTGCAGTCAGATTAGGTTCAAGGCCAGGTATCTGAGAGAGGAGATCATGCATACTGATTCAGGAGGCATGAATGGTTGCAGCAATGGGTCCGCTGTTCAAACTCCCTACTGTCGTCCTGCCGATCATGGAACTTAATCCTATTCACAGTAGACAAACTGCTCAGTTGTACAGATGGAAAAGCGTTAAATTCAGCTGAGAGTAATAACCCATGGTTACCATAAAAAAAACAGTCTCTCTTACAATTAAGTTGGCAAAAAATAAAAGACCCCACTGAAAGTTTAGCCCAGCACCTTCAAATTCCAGCGTGTGTGAAATTGCTATCCTCACGGGAGCCACAATAGTGGTGCTCGTACAATGCTTTGGGGAAAATCTGACCCCGCAGCAGCAGCCGCCACACAAAAGGGATTAAGATCACATGGCTGGCAAAACGCCTGTCGTTTCAGCACAGCCTGAATACACCCATTTTTCTCCTGTTGCTTCCCGCAAACCTGTTGAGGCTGCAACGAATCAGAAAATTGCCTCACTCACAAATAAACTTCAGATTTTGCACTTAAAACTTTAAATACCAGAGGTGAATAAAGCTTGCATTTTGTTTAGGTACAAAAAAAGTAAAAATAATCTATGCAAATGAATAATATGGGTTAATACTCACATGCACTTTGAAAAACATTATATATCACTGTTAACCTAGTTTTGGTCAATGGGACAATATGATCGCTCACTGAAAATAAACTCAGGAAAACAGGTCCGAGTGTCCCTGTTTAAAATTCAGAGCCACAACCCTGTAATCACTGAGCCCGAGCATCTTAACACAACAAGAGACCACGTGTCCCGAAGGCCTTTTAAAGCTGCGCTTTCCCCACTGAGCCCTAAATAGCAGATTATTTAAGGTGGGCTACATTCTTGGCAATCGCTGTGAGGTTAGCGGCCTAAGACCTGGTTTTCCTAACTACCTAAGTACATAGAACTGGATGTAAAGCCGCGAAACAGCTATAAAAATCTAAATCTAATGTAAACGTCTACAGAAATCACCCTATAGAACCATATAGAACCATATATCACCCTACAGAAATCACCCTAACCCTATAGAACCATAATTCTTACTTAATTTCTCACAACTGTTATTTCTGTGTATTTCAGCTACTTATGTACAAAAAGGGTAAGTAGGCGGCATAGCCACTTCATGTGTTCAGGGTTGCAGGTTCGAATGCTGCTCCCACCATCCCGATTCTGTCTGTGCATGCCCCTACTAGACAAGCAAATGGAAGCCAGATATGAAATATAGCATAAATGTATACAATACAGACCCCCACAACCCCTAACTAGGATCAATGAATGAACCTAGTGGTTACATCGAGTATCACAAGTTTCCGAGTGATGTTACTTTGCATTCAACTCCATCGTGTGCCCAGTTCCACAGACCGGATTGGTTCTTAGCTTCACACAGAAGCAGATAATATTTCCTAGGCAACATAAAGACCTCTATTCATACGAAGGTCTGCAAAGGACAAGGCAGAGCGTACTTTGAGATAAAAGCAGCTTTAGGAATTTCCAGTACAAGGTCACAGGGAAGATGTGAACCCTTTCCTTGAAAACACAAGGCAGAGGACACCCCAGGCAAGATGCTGCAGGATGCACGTACACACTGATAAACACACACAATGAAATATTAAGAGACACCAATACATCTAAACTGCATATCTCTGGACCTTCTTATCTCAGGATAAGAACTCGGAGGAAACCCACACAACTACAGCAGATAGCATGCAAATCCTACACACGCAGCCAGGAACAGAGTCCATAGATTTGGATGCGTGAGGAACAATATCTAGATGCCATCTAATTTAACCACGTATTACAAGAAAAATTCACTAAGACCTGCTATCGCAATCATAAACACAAGTCAGTGGGAGAAAGGTTTTTATTACAACCAACATCTGCAAACCTTCTCAGCAGTCACCTTGAAGGGAGCACTACCTGTTGGTGAGACAATGGTGTAAGTCCAGAAATATTACAGGTGTAGGGGGAAAAAGCACTGATACCCACTGCCCGGCACATCTGTAACCCCCACCAGAGTCACAAACACTTCATCGCTCTATGTCACTGGTTGTAATTATCTAAAACATAAAAGTGATGCCCTTTTTATGCATTAATCTTGATTCAGATTTAAATCCTAAATCCCTCAAATGTGCAAAATATATTGATAATTATTTTTCTGCTATTTTTCCCCCATGCAACTAAGTAAATTATTACCTTAACTTCCGAAACATGTAGCATTTTGTAGTAGGTATCTTCCAGTTTTACACATACTGTACAGTGGTACCTCAGTTCTCAAACTCATTAGAACTCAAATTTCTTAAAAGTTGAACCAACCAGTTAAAAAAAAAATTACCTAGAGCTTGATCTGAATCTCAGAAGTCAAACCAAAGTCAAATTCGAGTTCTGAGGTACCACTGTTGAAAGGTTACTTCTGCCAGCTTACTACTGTTGTGGCCACTACAAAGTTCGCAGACAATCCAGCATTATTGCAAAAGAAGGCCTGCGTAGGAAAGTTCGGTAACATTTGGCCAAGCTGCTGCACATCTGGGAGCAGCAGGGTGGCGCAGTGGATTACGCAGTCACCTCATACTGGTCTGGGTTGTGCGTCTTAATTTACTGTGCATGTACAAATGCCCACTAATAGACCGGCCTCTCATGGCATACAAGTCCTGCATTACGCCTTGTGAGAGGCTTGACGTTATTATAATCACTAATTTAATATGCCTAATTTTTGGTACATGTATATGGAAAGAGGCACATTGAAGACAGACTGTGAAACCAAGCCATTACCACAAGGTGGTGCTACAGAACAAAGTACATGACTGACACCAAGTGATCAGCATCCAAGCTCTGAGTCCTTATTCTTGATGTGGAAATGGTTTCAGGCTCTTTTTATGGATCAGTAGTTCTTCAATGCAAAACACCCTTATAGAGCTGTGACTAACAATTCAGTGTATGAGACAAGAATGACTTGTGTGGAGATATTTACACTTATCTGCAGACAAAATCTCTAGACAGATAACCTCAAGTCAAAACAGAGCAAAGAATACTTCCTGTTTATGAAATGTGGAGTTGTTTCATTCATTCTTTTTTAATGTTTTAATGTCCAACAGGAGTAAGTACAAGAAAAGTCAAAGCATTCTGAAGATCCATGAATAACATATATTATCCATTGTGAAATTTGTGTGCAAATTTCGTCATATATTATATTATGGTTTCTTTTCATAATTTTATGTTTCCATACACAATTCCTCTCCAGGAAATTTCCTCCCCCCAAAGAGGTTACATCCCCCACATATTTTTTCACCCACATGCTCCTGTGGACAGACGGACGGACACTCACTCGCTCACTCACTCACACACACACACACACACACACACACACACACACACGTGAAGCCTAATTTCGCACCCCTATTCATCTAACTGAGGATTACCTTGTGCAACCTAACATCCATTCCACAAACGTAATTAAATCAGTTACGAATCGCTTCATTTAGCACTGCAATACTTCAAAAAGGTTATTTCTATTAACAAGAAAAAAAACAGAACTCCAACAAGGCATCCATTCATAACCAGTACCGTTCAACTAGAGTCCAGATTGAACTAAAAGTAATAGGTATCAATAACAGCAAGCCTTCAAGTAATTTCATTACAACCCATTAAAAAATTGAATCAAATTGGGATTTTGCCATAATTGGCTGTTTTGGAAGCCCTGCATTGAAATCACACTTTCATTTCAACATATCCAACAGACAGTTCTTAACTTTGTTCTGAGACCTACCTAAGTGTTACAGGTATATCACTATGTGGAATGGAGACATCTGTTTCAGTGTTTACTTTGCTCATTGCCAGTAACATTCAGCGGAATGATGTACTAGCAAACACAGCCAGGAGTAGGCTGCCCTCCCACCAACACAAGTGTAAGTATACGACTGCGTGTCGCAGTGTATTATGGGAAAAACAAGTCGCTCCTACTATCCCTCCTCCCATCTCCCTCAGCCCTCCACACCCACACTCTAGGAAGCAAGGGAGAGCAAGGAGCTGACCCTGATCCAGTGCCGTGTTTTCCAGTCAGTCCGGCCAAGTTGGATCAAGACCCACTGCCAGTGCATGCCTGTAGTGCCGGAGTCAGCGTGTGTGGCTTTGCCTGGGTCAGAAGTGCCTATGTTTCTCACACCGATCTCCGAGGAAGTTTTTAAAAGCATTTCAAGTGTTCTTAAGAATGATTTCTGTTACACTGTACAGTTTCGATTTCTTATTTTCTGTGAGTGATTAAATGGTAAAACTGGGGGGGGGGGTTTAACCATTTAACCACTCCCATAACACCTATCCCCTGCTGCCAACTCCTTTGGCATGACTCACAGTCAAGAGGGTTTGAGAGAAAAGTGGAAAAAAAGAAAAACAAAATAAAGAATTCCTCATTTTTCTTGGTTAAAAAGCAACAGTTAAGTGGTTCTCCCCCCACCTCTGGAAAAAGTGCCCTAGGATGGCTGCTGGGACAGATCCCCCCCCCCCCCCCCGGGGACTGGAGATCCCCAAGGGAGCAGTGAGCTTTTGACCCCCATCATCCATTTTCCTTATTTTCGATGTCAACAGCATGTGTACTATTTCAACTCAACGTGTGGCCCGAAATTCAAAACTGAGGATCTGCTGTTGTACCCTTGAGGGTCACATGCCATGAATTGTTTCAATAAACACAGTCTCATTTTAAATATTGTATTTACATGGGACTAATACCTTTCAGACATCTGATGCTATAATGTCTTAATCCATTATGTGCAAAAAAATGAATAAAATAAAATAGATAAAAAATAAATCCAAGAGGCACACGACTAACTCCAGATGTGAGCTGTTTAACAAGCAGGAACATCTGCAACAGAATAACACATAACACAATGGGAGAAACTAATCTGTAACAAATGTGCATTAACACATTTTAAATGGCATTTAGCATTCGCATTGTAACAAACCATATTAGATTTTGCTAAGAGTGTTATACTCCTTCAAAAGTTTTAAGCAAAGGATTTTATTCAATGTAACCTCTCCATTTACAGTCTCTGATTGGGCAGAATATTTCTGCAAAGTGATTTACAGCAGTGTGAAATGTGTGCGCTAAACAACAGATAACAGTTGTCAATGGGAGCACAAATTCTTGGTTTAACACTATAGATTTTATCTGAAATAGTGAAATACCATGAAATATTACTCAAAACCACAAAAGTACAAAACATGCAGAAAATGATGAGAAAGAATGAATCATTCTCCAATCTAGCATCAAAACACATCAACCAACCTGATACACAGATTACATATCTCACAATAATGCCACACTAAAATAAACTTCAGGCATTAGTATGAGACTACAATTTCACCCATAAGTTTCTGGCATTTATCAACACTTATGGTGTTTATCGATAACTTGGAAGACTAGATCGTGCAGACATAAAAGTCATAAGCTAACAGAATCATGTCAAAAACCAAAAATGGTGGTGATTAAACAGCAAACAGCATAAGGAAAGTGTTTCTCCAGATCTCGCCACCATGCGAGCCAGTGTTTTTATTTGCTTATTAATTGCATTCTCCTTTTCCGCCACATTGTGTTTTCTTTGTCTCCTCCGCCAAGTAAAGCTAAAGTTCAGGCCATCCTTGTACAATGACTGATGAAGCCTCATATTACACTGAACAGCCTAATATCTTTCAGTATATGCATTTACAATAAGTCTGGGGCTCAAATTCTGCACAGCTTTTGAACTCGGCGAGCAGTCATCCGCAATGAATGGTGTACAGGTGGTACGAGTTTCATTTTCTGCACAGTACAGACCGTTTGTGATTTGTCATTAAACTCACACACACACACTCACTCACTCCCAGTTCTCCTGGCATTCTGGATGTATTCTGATACAAACTCAGGAGAAAACTGGCCAAAAAGCAGTTGCCTTTGTTCAGATCATCGCAGCCATCATTAATAGGAGAGTGGCGACGTATGAAGGTAGTTGATAGCAGTGGGTTTGTTTATATCAAAGCAGAAAACACAACTTTCCTGGAAGAAACATTATATGGTCAGTCAAACCACCCCATAGCCAACAAGAAAAAGTCCATGGATCGGCGATGAATTATAACACACTACATCTGGAGGGTTCTTCCATGAGTTAGCCACTAGAGAAATGTCCAGCAAGGTGCTTGTCATAGGTCTTCAGGGGATCTTCTATGGTCGTGGTCAACAAATGGTGGACTCTGGCTTGCATGAAGAGCAAACTACAATTAGGCTCGAGACTCCACCGTGATCCAGAAGGATGAGCGGGTTGGAAAATGGATGGATGGATGAATCCCTGAAGTCGGGGGGACACTTGTCAGACTGACGCCAAGCTCACTAACTGGCTAATCTGACACACATTCCCCCTCCGGCCAGTACAAAAGTCAATGTGCTCATGTCATGCTACAAGGTTTATGAGGCAAGAAATGGCTACTGTGACAAAACAGAAAGTGAGAGGAAAATGCACTGCATAGACAGGCATAGCCTTGCATGTTCAGTCACTAACATTTCAGCTGATATCTTCAAAGAAAATGCTTGCTGATATTAGCATCTTTGGTGTCTTATCAGTAATCACTGAAAGACAGGTTTTATGCTTTCTCAGAAGAGACCAGGTCCTTAGATAACAGCTATTTCCCACACTGCTAATGTGTATCATACAAGAGCAGCAGCTACCTCAGTTATTCCAAATGAGTAAAAATTACTCTCGACAGACGAGTACTAGAAAAAACAAAAATCTGACAGAATATTATTAAACAAACTAAATGTAAATGTTTGATTAATACGATTCAATTCACAGTCATATCCACAATGAATCTGAGGCATTAATAAAAGGAAAGAAGAACAAACAAGGATATATGGTGTGACTCAGGTGAAGATTTTTTTTAGCTTGACCAAACTCATAAACACTAATTTAATAGAGTGTTTAATGGGATGATGATGATTCGTAAAGAGGCCCAGCCTCATAATTGTGAGACATTAATCACGATGATGTTGAAGTTCCACAGAAGGGTGGCTGCCCACTGTTCCCTGGGGATAAACATGCTTCTGACCGTCACATTTGGTCTTAGTGAGTCACCCTGAACTGCCAGGAAAACAATAATACGATGAAACCCTCTCTTGTCTACATTTAAATACACGGAAATAATGTCATTTCATCAATTTCACTTTCCACTTACACTACACTAACTAGCCTAGAATAATCTACCCTAAAACCTCAAAACTTTATACTTGGATCCAGGGTTTTTATCGGAACAAAAATTTGATTAATCTAATTGTTGTAAGTCATCTTCATTCCCATTCTAATAATCAGATCGGAGGGTCCTGGTGGTCACTGGGCTGGAAGCAACCACTTAACTCACTAATGCCTTGGATTGAACCAAAATATCAAAATACCTAACAGTTGAACAGCCTCCATTTTTAAGGTATGAAATAACGAAGGCGGCACATCTCTGAGCAGTGAGAGTACGTAGACCAAGTTATATAGGGGATGGCATGAAAAGTCCAGATCCAGTACAGACGGAAATTAAGGAAAGGAAATTAGCTGGTTTAGTTTCTCTCAAGTTCAGATGTCATTCCTTTCTGCAGTAAGTCTGCTTTCATTCAGAATGGGCCTCTTTTCAAGCTCAAATGAACGCAGTTCCACTCAGACAAGCCCTAGACACAATTGATGGAGTTTTAATGAGACTGTCACTGTGGGGGGGGGGGGGGGGGGGGGGGGGGGGGGGGGGGGGGGGGGGGGGGGGGGGGGGGGGGGGGGGGGGGGG
>JABFEB020011304.1:0-18387 GCA_019775895.2 Stomatorhinus ivindoensis
TGATGTTCTAAAAATCTATTCTTGTTAATCCCATATCTTTTAACTAATATGTCAAAGGGGATAAAGTCTGTTTCTTCGAATATATGTTCCAAGTATTTAATACCTTTACAACTCAAATCCGGGAAATTTATCATATTATTGTTTATTAGTACGTCAAGGTTGTTCCAGATGGGACTATGTTTGCATGGGATTAATGAAGACTTAGTCGTTTTTAGAAAATCCCACCATGCTGTCAGAGAAGAACTAATACTGATGCTTTTGAAGCATTTGTGTCGTTTGATGTTTGAGCTAATGAATGGTTGAT
The DNA here is from genome assembly GCA_019775895.2 of Stomatorhinus ivindoensis. Taxonomy (NCBI): domain Eukaryota; kingdom Metazoa; phylum Chordata; class Actinopteri; order Osteoglossiformes; family Mormyridae; genus Stomatorhinus; species Stomatorhinus ivindoensis. The sequence continues at coordinate 305 of JABFEB020011304.1, forward strand.
CCGAAATCTCTATGTTATTGCATAGTTCCTGTTCTACGTCTAGCCAAGGTTCATCTAAGAAGGTATGTTTTAGCCACCCGGAGATGTTTTGAAGCCTGTTGGCTAAGAAGTAGTGGTTAGGCAGATCTAGTCCTCCCTTGTCCTTAGTCTTTTGCAGCGTTTTCAAGCTAATATCCAGGGGTTTATCTTTCCAAAGGAGCGTGGGGCCCTTACCTGATTTTAGGAGTAAACTAATATTGGCCAAGTTCATATTTAAAGGTAATTTTCTGCTTTCCCTAATATGACATATCATTCTATAGAAAGTGGGCTCTAGCGTAGTCCAAAATTCTTTATAGAATTCAGCTGGAAAACCATCTGGTCCAGGAGCCTTATTGTTGGCCATGTGCTGAAGGGCATCATGGAGTTCTGCCACTGAAATGGGCGCCTCCAATTTCCTTGTTCAATTTTAATTGTTTGGCTAAAAATCTACCTGATCTGTTGCTTTGTTCAAAATTTTTTTTATCATTAATCTCATTTAATTTAAGCTTTGTTTTCCTTAGTTCATTCACAATGCATTCCTGGGATGAGGCAGTGTATTCACTTTCTAAAGTTTTAATCTTTTGCTCCAGTTCTAATATTAGTGAATTCTCCACTCTTTTCTTATGTGAGGAATAAGAGATTATCTTACCTCGCATGACTGCTTTCCCTGCCTCCCAAAGAACACATGCTGAGATTCCTGGTATGTCATTGTCCTCCAAGTACAGTGCCCACTCCTATTTGAAATAATTTATAAAATTTTGCTTTTTAAGTAATGATGTATTAAGTCTCCAGTGTTTGATTGGTGGAGTGACCTTTGTGTTAGTCAGAGTGAGAGAGACTGGAGCGTGATCGCTGACAGTGATAAGGTGGATCTGAACAGCTGATTTTGGAGCTACTGATTAAAAAAAGTGGTCTCGGCGGGAGTATGATCGGTGTATGGACGAGAAGAAGGTATATTCTCTAAGAGTGGGGTGATGAGAATGCCAAGCATCACACAGACCAAGGTCCCTCATATATTGTTTCAGGATTTCTGGGGATTTCCAATTCCTACAGCTCCCTGCGTTGCTAAGCCTGTCAATTTCAGGGTTAAAAATCAGGTTGAAGTCCTGACTCCTATAAGAAGTGTGGCGTCAGAGTGATCAGAAAGTGAGGTGAAAAGTGAGTGTGAAAGAAGGAGGGGTCATTTACATTTGGGCCATATATACTAGCGATACATATGTTCATGTTTTGAATAGATAAGATAACTATAATGAATCTGCCTTCTGGGTCTGTAATAGTGTTAATTAGTGTATTTTTTTATTAATCAGTATGGCCGTACATCTTTGTTTTGAATTGTATCTGGCTGAATAAACATGAGGGAACTGTGGTGAGGTGAGTGCATCTGCTGTTGTTTTGGACAGATGTGTCTCTTGTAGGAGGGCAATGTCTGCTTGTAGTTCTTCCAGGTGATTAAGAATTTTTAACCTCTTTACTCTGGAACCGACACCAAGTACATTCCATGTGACAAACCTTATTGTGCTCATGTTTAAGCTAACTTTCCAGATGTGAAGAGCTTGCTAGGTGTGTATGTGTGTGTGTATGTGTGTGTGTGTATGTGTGTGCCTATGCCCACCTGTACCTATATGTGCACATGAGTGCCTGTGTACATCTGCCTGTGTACTGTACATGTGTGTGTGGTGTGCCTATGTGTATGGTCATGGTGTTAGACGTGATATATGGGGAAAGAGAGAAAAGAAGAAGAGAAGAAAAAATAACAGCTAAACTAAAGAAGGGTAAGGAAAAAAGGGGGCGTAGTCGGTATAGTTGTCCGTTGATGGGCCAAGGCCCGGCCACCAGGCATTCACCAACGGGCCCCTCCCCCAGGCCTGGCTCCAGGGTGGGACCCCAGTGACCCTAGTCCGGGTGAGGGAAATGAGACTTTGTTAGATTACCTTATCATAGGGTTCTTTTGGATTGCTCTTTGTCTGGCCCCTTCCCTGGGACCTTTTTGCCTTGGAAGACCCAACCAGGGGCTATTGCCCCTGACAACATAGCCCCCAGGGTCACTGAGAAATGCAAACCCCTCCACCACGTTAAGGTGGCAATCCAAGGACAAAACTGGCTTTCGGGACATGGTGGAACTGGTGGGGAAGGAGCCTGAGCTTGTGTGTGAGCTTGAGAGATATTGACTAGATATAGTTGGCCTCACCTCAACGCATAGCTTGGGTTCTGGAACCAATCTCCTGGAGAGGGGCTGGATGTTCTTTTCTTCTGGAATTGCGGTGGGTGAGCGACGCCGGGCTGGGGTGGGGCTACTGGTGGTCCCACAGCACAATGTATTTACAATGGAGTTTACCACGGTGATCGAGAGGGCTGTTTCCCTGTGCCTTCGGGTCGGGGATAGGCTTATGCGCCAAATGTCGGTTCAGAGTACCCAACCTTCTTGGATTCCTTTAGTGGTATGCTGGTTGGCATGCCACCAGGGGTTTCCATCTTTTTGCTGGGGGACTTCAACGCTCATGTGGGCAATGACAGTGTGACCTGGAAGGGGGTGATTGGGAGGAACAGCCTCCCTGATCTGAACCCGAGTGGTGTTCTGTTATTGTTATTGGACAATGCATGGTTTAACAAACACAATGTTCAAGCATAAGGGTGTCTATAAGTGGACATGGTACGAATATGCCCGGGGCTACAGGTCAATGATCGATTTCATAATTGTATCATTTGATCTGCGACCTTCCGTCTTGGACTCGGGTAAAGAGAGGGGCAGAGCTGTCAACTGATCACCACCTGGTGGTGAGTTGGCTCAGGTGGCGGGGGAGGAAGCCGGTCAGACCAGGTAAGCCCAAGTGCATAGTGAAGGTTCGCCTGGCAGACGCTCCTGTTCGCCGGAGCTTTAACTCGCACCTCCGTCAGAATTCCAACTGCATACCAGGGGAGGTTGGGGACATTGAGAATGAATGGACACTGTTCCAGACCTCCTTTGTGGAAGCGGCCGTATGGAGCTGTGGCTGCAGGGTGTTCGGTGCCAGTCGTGGTGGTAACCCCCATACCCGATGGTGGACACCAGTGGTGAGGGGGGCTGTAAGGCTGAAGAAGGACTCTTACCAGGAATTATTAGCCTGGGGGTCTCCGGAGGCAGCTGACAGGTATCGGCAGGCCAGGCAGAATGTGGCTTAGCCGGTCGCAGAAGCAAAATCCCGGGGTTCAGTGAGGTCATGGACTTTCGGTCGGCCTCAAAAAGGTTCTGGCAAACCATCCCGAATATCAGGAGGGGGAAGCAGCTCCTGGTTCCTACTATTTGTAGTGGGTGCTATTGACCTTGCCTGGGGACATCACCCAGAGGTGGAAGGAATACTTTGAGGACCTCCTCAACCCGGCCTCAGATACACCTACGCACACTGCCTTTGAGACAACTGATGACACAGAGCCCGAGGGTGCTAGGGGGGGCTTGCCCATCATTGGGACTGAGGTGGCCAGGGGGGTTAAAGAGCTACATGATGGCCGGGCCCTGGGGGTGGACGAGATCCGCCCAGAGTACCTGAAGGCTCTGGAAGTTGTGGGGCTGTTGTGGCTGACACGCCTTCTCAACAATGCGAGGAGGTTAGGGACATTGCCGCTGGTTTGGCAGCCCAGGGTGTGTTCCAACTACAGGGGGATCTCACTTCTCAGCCTTCCTGAGAAAGTCTATTCTGGGGTACTGGAAAGGAGGGTGAGATCGCTGGTTGAATCTCGGATTCAGGAGGAACAACGTGGTTTTTGTCCTGGCCGTGGAACACTGGATCAGCTTTATACCCTTGCAAGGGTACTGGAGGGGGCCTGGGAGTTTCCCTATCCAGTCTACATGTGTTTTGTGGATTTGGAAAAAACGTATGACTGGGTTCCCCGGGGTGATCTGTGGGGTCCAATTTTGTCGGCGATTCTGTCCCTGTATGAACGGAGCAGAAACTTAGTCTGCATTGCCGGTAATAAGTCGGACGTGTTCCCAGTGCTGGTTGAGCTCCGCTAGGGCTGTCCTTTGTCATCGGCCCTGTTTATAATATTTATGAACAGGATTTTTAGGCGCAGCCAGGGTGTTGAGGGTGTCCAGTTTGGTGGCCTCAGGATTGCCTCGCTGCTTTTTGCAGATGATGTCATCCTGTTGGCTTCATGTGCTGGGGATCTCCAGTGTGCTCTGGGGCGGTTCGCAGCCGAGTGCGAAGCGGAGGGGATGAGGATTAGCACCTCCAAGTCCAAGACCATGGTTCTTAGCTGGAAATGGGTGGATTTCCCTCTTCAGGTCAGGGAAGACATACATTCTCAAGTGCAGGAGTTCATCTCGGGGTCTTGTTCACGAGTGAGGGTAGGCGAGATCGGGAGCTGGACAGACGAATTGGAGTGGCGTCTACAGTTTTGCAGGCACTAAACTGGTTCATCGTGGCTAAGAAAGAACTGAGCCGGAAAGCAAAGCTCTCAATCTATTGGTCCATCTTCATCCCTACCCTAACCTATAGTCATGAGCTATGGGTAATGACCAAAAGAATGAGATTGCGAATACAGGCGGCCGAAATGAGGTTTCTCCACATGGTGTCCGGGCTGTCCCTTAGGGACAGGGTGAGAAGTTCGGATATCCGGGAGGGCCTCAGAGTAGAGCCGCTGCTTCTTCACGTTGAAAGGAGCCAGTTGGAGGGGTTTGGACACCTGTTGCAGATGGACAGGACATTGGTGGGATGCAGTGCAAGTGGTGGAACAAGCCATCAACCACTTGTGTCGCAACAAGGCAGGATCGGTCTCGGCTGGGGGCAAGTGCCCAGGGTGTGGTCGAAGGCTAATGAGAAGGAAAGGAAGGACCAGGTGATCTCCGAGGTGTTAAAGGAGTTGTATAAGATCAAGGCAGTTGGCCAGCACCACCAAGGAAGGTGAACAACCTGGGAGGCAGTGGTAAACAGGACAATTACCCAGATGGACATGTGGAGAATACCTCAAGCCCGATTCAGCTTTTTGATCAGCGCAACATATGACACCCTTCCAAGCTCCCAGAATATTAGCATCTGGTATGGCACAGATGAAAACTGTCAGCTCTGCTGCTCCCAGAACCCAAGCCTGCAGTACATTCTCTCTGGTTGTAAGGCAGCGTTAACACAGGGCCGGTAGAGGTGGCATCATGGCCGGCTCCTGTGTAAGCTGGCTGAATTTCTGGAGGTACGTAGGCATGAAGCAAATAGGACAGTCCAGTACCATCTCAGAAACTGATTCACTTTGTTAGACAAGGAGACCAGGACCTGTCCTATACTCATAGGGCGTGGTCTCTCTTGATACCTGGTGCAGAGTGGAACTTAATGGCTGACCTTAATCAGCTGCTCAGGTTCCCTCAGGAGATCACCCCAACCTTTCTACGACCCAATATAGTGCTCTGGTCCTCCCTCACCAAGGTTATCATCATGGTTGAGCTGACCATTCCGTGGGAGATAGGAATGGAGGCTGCCTTTGAGAGCAAGAAGGACAAGTATGCAGAGCTGGCAGCTGCATGCTCACAGGCCAGGTGGAGGGCATTCACATTCCCACTGGAGGTTGGTTGTAGAGGCTATGTAGGAACATCAGCTCAGCGTCTCCTCAAGTCCCTGGGCATCAGAGGTACCAATCTGAACAGAGCCATCAGAGGTATTGCTGAGGAGGCAGAGCAGGGGAGCATAGGAAGGACAAACAAGGGCGGAAGCAGGAATCTTAGGGCCAGCTGCAGGGGGCGGTAGGGAGATGTCCCTATCGTTGCTCTACCACCCAGAGATGTTTCGAAATTTAAAGAGCAAGTCATCGGTGAAGGGTGGCTCCTGGCTGATGACCCTGCAGCTAGCAGAAGGGCACTCTCGGAGGTGCGCCAGGCAGAGATGCCAAGCAGGTGATTTCACCTACCTGTGCTGAATATCGCTTGCAGTAAATAAATGAATGGCCTGAGCAAAACAAGGATAAACGGGCTTTTAAAAACTTACCACGAACGTTCCCTTTAAGTCCCTGAATGTTCACCAGACATCCCGTGAGAATGTCCTAATGATGTTTCAAGGAAAAAAAACATCTAGGGGACGTCTGGAAGACGTCCTGGGGATTTTATTTTGTTAGCTGAGTACAAGTCTATATAGTGAGGAGAGAGAAACTTGGAGTCTGAGTATGTCTAGCACCCCTGAAGTATCTTTGGGTGTTAAAAGCCTTTGCTTAAAGCCCTTTACCTTCACAGCATGATCTATCCATTAATGCTCTGAGTCAAGAGTTGAACATTTTTTTTTGCCATTGTATCAAACAAAGAAACAGAGCAGCATGTCTAAATGTATCTATAAATTGCATATTCACAATATGTACATGATTGTTCTTAAGAAATTATGTTGTTGGTCAATGTGTGATGATGGGACTGGTGTTTGTTCCTTATTCTGGAAAACCTATATCCTCTTCTGGAAGACAGCATCAAACATGTGACAGGCAGGATGCAATTATTCTTAATGAAGCTGTAAGCACAACATAGGCAGCAAGGGTTATAAATAGTGGTTATATTTGGTAGTTGGGCTCCAGTTGTTGTGACGTGACACATGATGAGGTCAAACAGAGGTTAATGATGTTTGTGAAGAGAGCCCAGAGAGCACAGGCAGAGGACACTGGTAGGGATGTCACTCCACCACCCCAGTGTCCATCCAAAGGTAACAATGACCCCAAACACATATCTGTGCGCTGTGGGAAGAAACCCGGGGAAACACAACACAGAAAGAACATGCAGACTATGTATATACACCCATACAGTGAATGTGGGAATCAAGCCCCTCGCAGAACCAGTCTCCCTTACTTTCTGATCAGAAAAATCAATGCCTTTACAGGCAGTGATGGATGTTGATTTTTAAAATGAGGGGACCATGATGTACACAGTAGGTATTTTAGTAAGCCAGGTACTTCATGTAAATGTAAATTCTGCTCTTCTTCACCAAGTGACTTCCTTAGAATGAAGTCAGCATTAACTACAGTGTCTGCCATATTACTTCAAAGCCTCTAGCTCAGCCTGAACACATACACAGCTCAGTTAGCAAGCTAACTAACTAACCTAGGCCCACTAAAAATCACAGAACATGAAACAAACAAAAACTTAAAACTCAATGACAATGACTTTATAATATTTACAAATGCCAATGCCTAAAAATGACATAAGAAATGATAAACTGTCACTCAGCAATATCAACAAAATCCTTCTGTATACCTGTATGAAACAGAATAAATGCTATAAGCCAAACATGGCCAACACTATGTAAAAGCTGTGAGTATTCGTGTTGTTCGCAGTTAATCCTGTCTTGTGCAGAGAAGTCTGGATTCCAGGTGAGTTCAAAATATCTGATTAAAAGCAAGTTTACCTACCCAATTAATGTTGCCTAAACAAAAACCTATGCATGAAGTTCTCATACATGAAATGTAAATACACATGATATATTAAGTAATATCTAGATAAAGAATTCAAGACATAAAGCATAATTAGGATGTAAAATACATTGCATTTGGCCTATTATGGAATTAAATTTGCACCAATATTACAGATCAAAACTTTTTTTAACATCAACCAAAAACAAGACTTTGAGAAATAATAAAACACACTGAAGCAAAAAGAAAAAAAGTAATTTCAAAATAAAATTTATAACTTGCAAACAAATAATTAGTCGTGTTCTTTTTTGATAATATGTCCTTTTGTTTGTTTAGCTTTCTTGTTTGCAGCATCAACTGTAAGAGCCAGCAAAGGCCGTTTTTGTAGTTTCTCTTCTCCAAAGCATAATAGTACGCGCCGTGTTCTTTTCACCATCTCAAGCCATTTGGCACGACATCTTAACAACGCACTTTAAGGTATTGTCAACTTTAAATCGAGACATGTCTGCACACAAGTGCAAACGCATTTGTTTGCATATAACAGCGCTAGTTCTATTACCTTGTAAATAGTCTGTAGGGTTAGCAAACTACTACAATGGTTTTGACATAGCTAATATTAGGTTTATAATGGAATAATACAGATTCGCCGTAACATTTATTAGGTGAGCGTTAGTCTAAAAGCGTGAGTGTCACGCCAGATGCGTGAGAGTTGGCAGCCCTGACTTTAGTCAGATTTAGGCAGATTTCAAGGTCAGACTGAACAGCAGTCATTTCTAATTCCTCCTCTGGAGTGAGCGCATATTTAAAGCCATCAAAGTCAAACAGCAGTCATTTCTAATTCCTCCTGTGGAGTGAGTGCATATCTAAAGCCATCAAAGTATCTAGTTTTTTAAATAAGTTAGCATCTTTTTCATTCCTAGATTGTAGTATGACTTTACTGCGTTTTATGGCCTCCGATCTGATTTGATATTTAAAAAAAATCTAGTTGCTCATTTCCAAAGATGTCTTCAAATAACTTCTTCACCAACGTCAATTCATGCCCTCTATTCATGAGACGGGAATGCCAAGCAATTGTAGCTGATGATTGACATCAGAATGGACGAATTAGAAGACCGTTTTCGCGGAAGGGGAGGGGTCCGGTCATCCAGGGCCGTGATACATCTGCAGTCAACGTGAGCTTTAGAGCGACACATCGGTGTTTGCATTCTGTTTGAACGTCTCAGGAGTAAGTAAGTATTATGTTCCATATACTGTAGAATTATTAGATATGTAATGTTTTGATGACGTGTTTGTGGTGTGTGTTTCTGCGTATTTTATTATCTGTAATAATGAACAAACGATGGAGTACCATAACCCCGACATGGCCGTCACTGACCCAGTCGAGCTGACTTGACCCAGTACTTCACACTTTGTTTTTCAGATTGTTCTCCAAAGGAGGGCGATTTTGGACTGTGACCCTGCACGCGGGCGCCTCTCTTCATACTTCGCTTCGTTTACGTTTCAGGGGGACTAGTGCTTTGTTTATGCCTTTGTTTGACGAAGTCGGTGAATACCTGGACGACAGGAGCGCCGGATGGGAAAGGTAAGCCTCGATTAATAGTGAGTGAGATGCATATGTGTACCAAGATAGCGTCTTCCAGCCCTGCACACCACCGCCGTGATAAACCATGACGCATAATGCACCATTTCGATAAATTTGTATTTCGGCTTGCCCGGAATTATTTAAGGCCCCAACGCTTCATGTACAGTTTTAAATGAAGTCGCATAACGCGTCGCCTCAATCGAGTTTTATTAGTCTCCGGTAGTTGACTGTCTAATCTTAAGCAGTCCGGTTGTCTGCCATATGAATCGGTATAGTCTGCTTTTCGCTTTTGCCTTGTACATACGTATAGCTGGCCATCTGCCAGATGACGAATTCAGACTGGTCGCTGCTACTCCTATATGGACCCCGCGTTTAATCGGGATAACACGTTTACCTTAATCCAATCCAGCGAAAACACACTTGCTGTACTGTACTTAAGGTCAGGCTTTGAATGGTGGATTACCAATTTCTGTTATCCCTCCCTTTTCCGAAGTTCCCGTCAACAGGTTGTCCGTATGGGTGCTTTTGGCGATGTCAGTAGGTTGCGGCTCTTTGGGATTGTAATAATAATAAAAAAATAAATGCTGGCTGCCCCTTAAGTGTCTACCTGTCCTAATTTTGGTTGCATCTGGCTTATACACTGATGGTTCTTTCCTGTACCATCCCTTATCCCAGAGCTGTTGCAGAGCAGTGGGAAGCCGTTTTGGGGAAACTTAGCCTACGAGTGAGGGACCAACAGCCTCGATGGCGAGACCCTTTTCATGTTAGAGACCGAGTGCTGGTGCAGTCGTTTATGTCCTCCGCTCTGGTGCACGAAGGAGACACCAAAAAGCTACAGCTTGAGTTCTTGTCTTGCTGATTGATCTCGCAAAAAGTCAAAATGTCTGTCAACGTGAACCGCAGTGTGTCAGACCAATTCTACCGGTATAAGATGCCCCGTCTGATTGCTAAGGTGAGTAGACGCGGTGTGTGTGTGGATGGCTATTTGGCGACCTTGCTATTGGCAAGTTAAATCCCACATAAGAAATGTCATAATGGCTGAGAGGTAAAACGTAAATATGCAGCTGAATTTTTGTTGATAGTCCCTTACAACCATAACGTATTATGTGATTGGCTAGCTGTGCGTGTGTAATACCTCTAATAACTGCTAAGCACACCTTTTTTGGAAGGGGGAGGTGATGGCCATGTGATATCAGGCATTCATGCTGGATTCCATTTACCTTGGAGATTGGATGTCGGAGCTGGGAATGACATCACACCCAAGTTAACCATTTTCCAGTACAACAAGTCAGGAAGCCATTTTGCAAATACCAGTTCTAACCAGTGGCCTGTACTACGAAGCGGGTTTACTGGCTTATTGGGGTAACTTTGAGTAACTTGATGTGTGGTGTAACTTTGCGATTAACCCGTACTACGAAAGGTGGGTAGGTTTTAGTCGAGTCATGCTGGCATGGCAATTTACGCTAGGTCTCAAAACTGCTCCGAGCAGTTTTTGTTATTGATTAATTCGAGGTTTCTGCATAAGCCAGCCCTATGTGAGCATCGCCCCTCCAGCTACAATTTCTCAGAAGACAATGCCGCCGTACCTGGATGATCCGTATAACATTGGTGCGCAAATCATGAGGGGCTCTCTCTGTTAATATGTATGAAATGGAGCAATGGCATATATGCATACAATGTATTAATTAATGGCTGTTACAGAGAAAGTTATTCTGAAAATCCAAGGGGTGTGCATTGTCCCCCAGAGTCCACTGATAAAAGCACACTTCACTAGATGTTATTAACCCATTTATGTATTGTCCCATTGCACAGTATACGGATACATTCGAACATTAAAAAATTAATTAAAATTCGTATGTAAAGCAATCTGGGAAACAAAGGGGTGTGCAACAGTTGCCAAAATACTAAACCGCCATGTCATTACAGCTAAAAGGACCTTTTAGCTATTATCATGTTTTGGCACAAATCAAGAAATGTTTTGAAGTGGTAAAATAATCGGTGTGCATCAATGTCTATGTACTGGACATCACAATTCTGTCATTAAAAACGCCCCACCTTCCGTTAAGTTATTAAAGCCAGAAAGCCTCATATTCCATATTCTGTTAACCTGACACCATGGTTAAGTTCCTAGTCGTTTTCTCACTACACACATGCTTCTGTTTTGTCCTGTTGTAAATCATTTAATTGTTTGTTAAACAATGGCTCACCTACTATTAAGTGTCGTATGAATAGACACCTTTTTATTATTAGCTGTAAAACATAGAAACATGCTATTACGTGGAGGCTAGACACAAATCTTTCATAACAAGTAGAAATATAGATGCACTGCCCTGCCACTTGACATGTTTTCATATTTCACTTTTCTTGCTGCCACGTACACTTTACACTACTATTGCATTTGAAATCGGATCAGTTATTGTTAACATTAGGTAATATTACAATAATGGAACTTTAGGGAGCATTACATTACTTAGCAGCGATAATAGGTGACTTCTGAATTGTGTCACATCTGTTGGCCTCTATTTATTAACAGTATTTCAGTTCTTTTCAGAAAACACTTCATAGTCTAATACTTAGTCGTGAGATATTTTAGACCACATTTTATGACCGTGGAAATGTACGTATGCATTTACTCGATCAACTATACGTTGCCAACAAGCCTGCCTGCTTTTGCTGCCTGTGGTGGTATTGGACTTTCGTTACAGTGTTGATTTAAACTCCTCATAACCTTGCATAATTTGCATAATCTTCCTCTGTGAAACATGGAGATCGCGCCATGAGTCAAATGCTGCCTTGCGCTGCCGAGACTGCTCCATTTATGTGAACGCGCACAAAATCCAATGCAGTTAACACAGATTTAACAAATCAACTTCTTAACTGGCGTCACAGTACTGATTAGCACCGATTGAGTCAACCTGATTTTGTCAACCTCGCGTTCGCAAATTACCTCCAGATTAAGTCTGATTTGGTTAAACCCCTTTCGTAGTACAGTTCACAGGTTCGTTGTTGGACATTAACAGTACCAGTTCACAACAACACATTATGTGGTATTTTGCGCATGCAAACTGTCCACAGATAGTTTGACAGTAGTTTGTCTGACTTATTTAATCAGACCCAAATAAGATGAATGCTAATAAACAATATATATCTACAGCTTTCACTTCTGTCAGTGAAGGCTGTTGCCAACTTTAATTCTGAAGTCAGTGTTGCGAAAGTTCCTCTGACTTCAATGGTAATACCCAGCTCTATTGGGCGTTTTTATACTAAAGTTCCAGAACCTGGTTCCAGGCCACTTGTGTGTCACTTTCACACAGTACAACAGGAACTGGGGTCTTAATACTAAATAAGAATGGGAGACAAAAAAAGGTCATAGGCCTTTGAAATTTCCAACTAGGGATTTAGAAATTCGGACTTCCCTGTTCAATTGGGATTGACCGTCAGGACTGTTCCTTTATCATAGAGTTCTGTCTGTGCTGTGCTATGGTGTGCTGGAGGGTTCATACTGAGTGCCCTGAAGTCACATGACCACATGACTGTATGCTTGTGGGGAGAAAGGCTTGGATATCACAGCAGGGTTAACAAGTCGCTCGCTCCCCCCCCCCCTCCCATTTGCTCCCAGGTGGAGGGAAAAGGAAATGGTATTAAGACGGTCATAGTCAACATGGTCGACATTGCAAAGGCATTGAACAGGCCTCCAACATGTGAGGACTTTCTTTGTTTGTTCATCTTTCATACGAAGATGTTGGTATCATTTGTGTAACTCTTGCCTGCTCCCCATGCATACTAGTCACAGCTGGATATAAGCTAATATGCATCTCATACCATGTCTTGGGACTCTAAAGTATCAACTGTTAGATCACTTTGGATCAAAGTTAGATCATTTTACTCCCCCTTTGAGCAGTGCTGCCCCATTTAGGACTGGCATTGTCCATCCTGGTGCCGAACTTTGTCAGGCAAAGTCTCCAACTATGTCGTTCTCTCTAGATCCCACCAAGTTCTTTGGCTGTGAGCTGGGTGCCCAGACTCAGTTAGACACAAAGAATGACCGTTACATTGTTAATGGGTCTCATGAGGGGAACAAGCTTCAGGACATGCTGGATGGATTTATCCGCAGATTTGTGCTGTGCCCGGAGTGCGACAATCCTGAAACTGATCTGGTGAGTATCTAAGCTTCTCTGCATCCCCCTCCCCTAATCAAGAACTTTCAGTTCAGCTTAGGGCAATGATGCATGTAGGTGGTCAGAAGACTGAGGGATCTTTAAAAGGCCCTATTATGCATTTTTCTGGTTTTGCCCTTTCCATTGGTGGGTAAATGTTTATGTAATTGGTATGCAAAGGCCCAAAGTAAACACCAAAGGGAGTTACTATCACCACAGAAACCACTCTTCTCTAATCTGCCTGAAACAATGTAAAATAGCAGAGTACTTGCACAGAATGTTGTTCAGGTAACTTATATTTATCAATATTTATTAAATACATGCAACCAGCAAGTATGTCTTTATGATGTGGCGGTCGAAAGTGTTTATAAAGTTACTGAAACAAAGTAAAATTGCAAAGCACAAACTTAATATACATAGTTAATGTTTTCCATCCTTATAGTACTTTTATATGTGTACTGTATTAAAACCAAATATTCCCTGGATTAGTTGAGAAATTAGAGCAGGACAGAATTGCTTGAACACCCACTCCTCTCTGAAAATGCTGTGCTGCTGGTGTCCATGTGATCTCCTGAATGGGCAATTGTGATGGTATTGTGATAGTGATTTAGAGCGTAATGGTGCTGTCTGTGTAGTATACAGCATATATCTTGGGTTATGGGTGTGTAACAGTATGGAAAATTCAGCCCACCTTGGTTTTGGCTTCATGGTCTGGTGCCATTTCATTACTGTAGGGAAAACAACCGAGATTATTTATAAATTAAATAATTAAATTAATTAATTAATTAATTAATTAGAACTGCAAACACAATTGGGGAAAGTAGCAAACCAGAGGCAATGTATCTGTCTGTGTCTGAATTAGAAAAGCCAAGAGATGCTTATTTCCACATTGTTATATTTTAGATGTTCAGTTTATTGTGATTGTAAAATCAACCTTGTACTCTCTACTACAGAGTATGCTTGCACACTCCAAATGTTGTATTTATTTATTTACTAAGCCTGACTTGATTTCCAGGTAAAAGTTTCTGTAAATGTCACCTTGGAAGAGAGTTTCTGCTTTGGTCCAGTCGTATACACACTTAGATGTCTCACATGTGTTAGCGTTTTGGGTATGTTTCCAGCAGCATATCAGAGCTTGGTACTTCATAACAGACAGACTGTCTTGGTTTCACCAGCTACATTCTCCAGTGCTGTTGTGAATGAATGGGAAATAAGAATGTTTCATAGCCAAGTTTATAACTCGCTGTAACCAACTCACAGCCACAGTTGGCATCATTTTTTTTCCTGTTTAATATCTATCGGTGAAATTAGGTTCTGCCTGTGTTAAATGTATTCTTTTTTATGTTGTGTACTGAACTGTGACAGCCCTGCTGGGTTATGGGGAGGCAAGCACCTGTATCGGGGATGCCTACAGCGTCCTCATATTTTGTGGTATTTCCGAAGAGGTCATCATTAATCCTAGGGACCGGTTTTGGCAGGTACCTCAACACAGGGAAGCGGGATGATCATATAGCAGTCCGATAGCACAATTTTTTCCTTATGATAGTATGGAGTCTTTCGGCTTTGAGTTCTAAAATGGGGGAGGGGTTCTGTTCCAGCATATCAACCCAAAGAAGCAGACCATTGGCATCTCCTGCAAGGCCTGTGGCTACCGTGGTATGCTGGACACAAGGCATAAGCTCTGCACATTCGTCCTGAAGAATCCACCTGGTGAGGAGCTAAATGTTTCCAAGGGCTGATTTTCTGCTGCATTGGTTCCTGAGAAAAGTATGGGCTGAAATGTGGCCATACGTCCCCACTGTAGCATAGAATATGGAAACTGAATGCATGAAGCGGTCAGATCAACCTGTCCCTTTTTGAGCTCTATGCCGGCACTCGATTTGGGTCAGTGATTCATGTTCTGAACATGTGTCACTTCCAGAGAGCGACACTGGATCTGTCAAAAAAGAGAAGGAGAAAAAGAACCGTAAAAAGGACCGGGAGAGCTCCAATGGTGGCGACACAAGAAATAATGAGATTGATGCCCCAGATGTGGTGGTGAGTGTCCCTGTTTACCTCATCTATGAGTGGGGTAGGGTGGGAAGTTGATGTAGATTCAGCAGCTTGTTCTGTGGGTGGGGTCACCAGCAGGATGGAGATGATGATGACTGGGCTGAAGAGACCACAGAGGAGGCACAGCGGCGTAGGATGGAAGAGATCAGCAGTCATGCCAAGAACCTGACCCTAAGTGATGATCTGGACAAGACTTTGGAGGAACGAGTTAATTTGTTCTATGACTTTGTCAAGGTGGGAATGATGTGCGGCTTCAATAGGATTAGATTCTCAGTGGTTCCCTATCATCAATGGGCGCTTCCACACAAAAAGAACTTTTCAGGAACTAGAATCTTTTTCAGATGTCATGGCGTGAGGCTGGCTACATAAGACTAGTGGCCATAGACCGTTCAAAGCCTATGTTAAGAAATCAATCTTGGTATAATATGAATTGTTATATGAATATGCAAATGAAGATCAATTTGTATCAGGAAATCATTTTTTTTTCTTTAAATCCAGCCCTAATTCAATGACCAGCATTGTCTACTTCTGGATACTTGAAGTCAATAAGTTGTGTTTTTGTTCAATCTGTATTAATTATCTTGAGCTCCCTTGGCACTGTAGCTTTTCTCTCTCTTTTGGGAGCTGTTCCTCACGTAATCTCTCTGCCCTGACAGCAAAAGAAGGACAGTGGTACTATTGGTTCTGCCGATAAGGAAATCCTGGTGGAGGCTGAGCGCCTGGACGTGAAGGCAATGGGTCCACTGATCCTGAGTGAGCTGCTCTTTGATGTGAACATCCGTGTCCAGATCAAGATGTACAAGTGCCACTTCCTGAGGGTAAATCTCACTTCATGCTCAGTTGATGGTCAATGTGCAGGTGGCCAGTTTTGTTTGCATTAAATGTAGCACTCATATCTAAAATGTACATCACAAACATACACACTGTCAAGGAGTCAAGCCCAAGTACAAAAAAGTAAGCAGTATTGGGGCAATTGTTACACAACACCTTCCAAACAAAATAAAAACCTAATTATCAGAAAATGCACCATTTAAGAGCATTCAATGAACATGGAGTGACCTGTTAATTTACATTCTCATTTTGGCTGTGCCAGTTCCCAATTTCTACCTGAAATTATGAATTTGTATCATGTCTCTGGTGTAGCTTAGCATTCAGAAAGGGGTTAGTCATTTGGAAGATGGGAATAGAGTATCTGTTTTTAACTTGAGCTGAATTCTACTATCAGCCCCTTGATTTTCCAGTGAGATGAATTTACTTGCTGCCCTCTTGTGGTCAGTTCTGTAATGACAAGAAGGCTCAGAAGTACCTGCTGGGTGGCTTTGAGTGTGTGGTAAAACTGCACCAGGCCCAGCTGCTGCCACACATTCCCATCCTGCTGAAGGACATGTATGACGCTGACCTGCTGGCTGAAGATGTCATCTTAGCCTGGGCCGAAAAGGTATTTGACTCAGTGATATTCCTGTTCTTTGGTTCCAAATGACTGCTCCTCCCCCAAGAGTTATCTACTGAACATGAAAATGTTTTGCTGCAGGTGTCCAAAAAATATGTCTCCAAGGAGCTTGCTAAAGAGATCCATAGCAGAGCAGCTCCATTTGTTAAGTGGCTGAAGGAGGCTGAGGAGGAGTCGGAGGGCAGTGAGCAAGAAGAAGACGTGGAGAATGTGGAGGTGTGTTTGAGCTTGCGTCAGCATTGTGTGTGTGTGTTCTAATTGTCGATAAACTGACGTGTCTGCAGATAGGATGGTGACCTCTCATAACCTGTCACCCTTCCTTCTCAGGTTGTGTACTCCTCCTCAGCCCCCAAGCTGAAGATGGAGACGGTGAAACCGGAGAAGCTGGATAAGGAGGATTATGACATTGACATTGATACCATTTAGGCAACTTGCTCAGAGCTGCAGAGTCCCTGCTTGTTTCAGTAGCACCCCTATCTGTTAATTGTCCTTTAATGCCTAGGAATTTTGGAATATAGTTGCAGGGGGTGGGGGGAGATAGCAGAGCTTTACCATCTTTTTTTTTAAGTTGGTTTTTTTTTTTTTTTTTTTTTTTAAATCACTAGTTGCACACGGGTATTTTTCTATCCTCTCTTTCAGTAAACACTAAACTGTCTGCAGTGACTAAATGGGCTTACTTCTCAGGATTCCAGCCTTTGATTTTTCTCCTCCGCAAAATAGTTTGTGGCACTTGAGACAGAGTGTATTTAGGTCAATAGATCAGACATATGTTTGCTTGTACATTGTGATTTGTCAAGTTTATTCCATAAAACAAAATCAAGTGTTTGTTTGCTTTGGTGTCATTATAAAATGAAGATCTGAAATTCAGGCAGCAATCGGTACATTAAATTTTGATATTGAAGTTGTAATGTTTTTCTGGATATCCTTTGTTACTCCTGCAGTACAACCACATAGACATACAGCTCAGTGTTGCTTTGGGGGGGAGGGGGATGCGGAATCATGACAAAAATGTTCAGCTAAATGAGGCAAATCATAGCTGGATGTTCTTGTTATGAAGCAAGAGTACTGGCAGCATCTGGTTGTTTATCTTGGAAGGCCATGAGGATTGTTGGGTAATTGCATGCATCTGGTCAGTCATCTGCAATGAGTTCATGCTTAAACAGTCCAGCCGCAGGGGCTGTTTACTGGGTTGCTCTCCGCTGAGATTCCTACGACAATAAACATAAACAAATTTTAGTATTGCGATGCTTATCTTTAGCCACCAGGTGGTGCTAATCATGAAGGTTAAGCAGAAATAATCGGAGTACAGTAATCCCTCACTTATCGCGGGAGATAGGTTCCAAGGCCGACCGTGATAACTGAATTTCTGCGAAGTAGGGACGCCAATTTTAGTTAATTATTTTACGTGTATTTGGATGTTTTTAAACCCTCCCTGTATTGTTTACAACATTGTTTGCAACTGAAAAAACATTGTGATCGG
>JABFEB020011803.1:0-18287 GCA_019775895.2 Stomatorhinus ivindoensis
GATGCTAAACCGAATTTCGTTGCCCTGTATTTATACATGTGTAATGACAATAAAGTTGAATCTAATCTAATCTAATCCAGAAAGGATTAACCTTTGTTCCGACACCATCTACTGGCAGAAAGCAGCAATTGCTTCAAAATAAGTTGGACCTATAAAAATACCATAGGAGATTAAAGCGTGCAGCCTATTTCCAGAATGGCGGGGATTCAACTCCTTCCCCTTTTACCCTTCAATCAGATTGGGTTCCCCCTCCAGATAAATTACCTATGGACATACTTACCTTGGTGGAAAGGGATCTAACCAGATTCCAAAGACAATTCTGACCATCCCAGGAGAAACCCAACCTCACTTTAGAGGAACTTGAGGCCTTAATGCAATTAAAAGATAACAAAAACATTATGATCAAACCAGTGGATAAGGGCAGTGCAATTGTAATTTTAGATAGGGATCAATAATTATGGGAGGGATACAGACAATTACATGACACCAATTATTACAAAAAACTACAAAACCCAATTTATTTATGTAACAGGTTCAGAAAGATGTTTCCACTTGCCTCTTCCCTTTTTGGTTTTTATTTGTGTATAGCCCTTAAATTGTGGTAGAGCCACCCTCGCTATCCATTGGTTGGCGCCATGAGGGAAACTGTTTCCGGCTGAATCAGTAGGATTCGCGCCAGCAGAGAGTGTGGTTGGGATGGGTGAGTGCTCCGGGAAAAATGTATATCCTTAGTTGATTTTATTATATTTTACTGATGTATTTTTCTTCAGTTATGTTACCAAAACATATCATAATGTAAGGCAGACTCGTCATTGCAGGACGCGTGTGAAAACGTTGTGAAACTAATCATCCCATGACTATGTTTTAACAGGTACATGTTTTATTTTACATATTATTGTTCTAAATATGTTGAATGTTATATTTACTTTAAGAAGAAAAAGAAACTTTCCGGCTGAATCAGTAGGATTCGCGCCAGCAGAGAGTGTGGTTGGGATGGGACGAGTGTGAAAACGTTGGGAAACTAATCATCCCATGACTGTTTTAACAGAAATAAATAACCCATCTATGGCGCCGAATGGAATCGACTCTTTTTAATTATCGAACACAACGCAGACGCAAGCCGTTACATTTAGAAACAGTCCCCTTAGTCAAAAACATAATTCAATCTTTATATAATCGTAAATTTATCAATGCGAAACAGAAATCTTATCTAATAGGTGACTCACAACCTATGGCCAGGATATTTTATATGCTTCCAAAAATACACAAAGACCCGGCCAATTGGAGCAAACCCTACCAAATTCCCCCAGGTAGGCCCATAGTCTCTGACTGTAGCAGCGAAACCTACCATATGGGCCAGTTGCTAGATTATTATTTAAATCCCCTTTCAACCCGCCATCCTAGTTATATAAAAGATACCTATGATTTTGTCCAAAAAATTAAAACTCTCAAAATCCCCCTGCAGGCCTACCTTTTCACCATGGATATCGATAGTTTATACACCAACATTGATATTAGGGAAGGCATACAAGCAATCAGCAATGTATTTTCAAAATACCCAGATCAAAATAGACCGGACAGGGAACTTCAATTATTAGAAATCAATTTAACTAGAAACGACTTCGAATTCAATAATGATTTTTTCCTACAAATTAAGGGAACAGCAATGGGCAAGAAGTTTTCCCCTGCCCATGCAAACATATTTATGGCAGAGTGGGAGACTTCCGCCCTGTCCCGTTGCAAGAAACAACCTCTACATTATTTCCGCTACTTAGATGACATCTGGGGTGTATGGACTTACTTTTACGAGGATTTCAAAACCTTCATCAATACATTAAACAACCACAATCCATCCATAAAAATAAAATTTACCATCAACCTACAGTCCATTGACTTTTTAGACACCACCACCTACAAAGGTCCAACTTTCACCTCATCCAACAAATTGGACATAAAGGTCTTTTTTAAAGATACAAACACACATGCTCTCCTACATAAAAAGAGCTTTCATCCCAGACATACATATGCCGGTCTCATAAAATCGCAATTGCTGCGCTTTCGACGTATATGTACCCAGGAACAGGATTTCCTGGAAGCTACACGGACACTCTTTAAAGCAGTGGGACCTAGGGGATATAATAGATCGTTCTTAAGAAAAAATTTCAAAACATATCAGACAACTAAACCTCAACTGGATGGACCCAGGATCCCCTTCATCACCACGTACTCTTCGGCCACCACCAGGTTGGCGAGATTGATTAGGTCCAACTTCTTAGAAACACTTGACCAATCAAATACACTCAGGAACCATTCATTTATTGCTGCCTATAGAAAAAATAAAAGCTTACAGGATCATCTAGTGAGGGCACAAATCAAACCAACACTGGATCCTAAAAAAACTAAACACCAATGTACCTTTTTCCACCAATTGGATTACGTGCAGAACCGACGTAGCCTGCAAGTTTTCCCTACTCATAAACCAGCTACAATACATACAAAGAACTGTACCTACCTAATTACTTGTGCTCTCTGTGGAAGTCAATACGTCGGTGAAACTGGGAGCACCATCCTAACAAGATTGGCACAACATAAACACAATATTCTAAAACAAAAAAGGACAGATACTAACCTGGTACGACACTTCGTGGAACATGGCTGGGATTCTTGCAGAATAATGGTCCTTCAATCCAATCCCAATTGGTCCATTCCACAAAGGAAAAGAGCAGAGAGACTGTGGATTATAAAGCTAAACACAGCATATCCAAATGGTCTCAATGAAAAATAAAAATAATTAGTTGTGTGGCATAGATGGCCAGTGCATACAGGTGGACATGGGGATTTCCCAACTTTATCTCCAAACTACTGCCCTTTACTCCCTACCCACCCTAAGCCTACCTTAACCCTAAAACCCTAACCCTTACCTGCACCACAAACCCTAACCTTAACCATTACCTTGCCCCAAACCCTAACCACTACCTTACCCCAACCTCAAGACCCTAACCCTAAGTCCTGACCCTTACCCCACCACTAACCCTAACCTTAACCACCATCCATCCCCAATCCCAGAACCCTAACCCCTTCCTTACCCCCATCCACACCCCTACCCCCAATCGAATCCAACATCCAATAATTATCAAATCTGTAACTACACAGTGAAAACCTGGGTAGGGTTAGCGTAAGGTCTGTAATTTCATTGTGAAACCCTGGGTAGCGTTAGAATAATTATCAAATCTGTAACTACACAGTGAAAACCTGCTTAGGGTTAGCGTAAGGTCTGTAATTTCATTGTGAAACCCTGGGTAGGGTTAGAATAATTATCAAATCTGTAACTACACAGTGAAAACATGGGTAGGGTTAGCGTAAGGTCTGTAATTTCATTGTGAAACCCTGGGTAGGGTTAGCGTAAGATCTGTAATTTCATTATGAAGCCCTGGGTAGAGTTAGAATAATTATCAAATCTGTAACTACACAGTGAAAACCTGGGTAGGGTTAGCGCATGGTCTGTAATTTCATTATGAAACCCTGGATAGGGTTAGAATAACTATCAAATGTTTCACTACACAGTGAAAACCTGGGTAGGGTTAGCGTAAGGTCTGCAATTTCATTATGAAGCCCTGGGTAGGGTTAGAATAATTATCAAATCTGTAACTACACAGTGAAAACCTCCATAGGGTTAGCGTATGGTCTGTAATTTCATTATGAAACCCTGGGTAGGGTTAGAATAATTATGAAATCTGTAACTACACAGTGAAAACCTGGGTAGGGTTAGCGTAAGGTCTGTAATTTCATTATGAAACCCTGGGTAGGATTAGAATAATTATCAAATCTGTAACTACACAGTGAAAACCTGCATAGGGTTAGCGTATGGTCTGTAATTTCATTATGAAACCCTGGGTAGGGTTAGCATAATTATCAAATCTGTAACTACACAGTGAAAACCTGGGTAGGGTTAGTATAAGGTATGTAACTTCATTATGAAACCTTGGGTAGGGTTGGCGTAATTATCAAATCTGCAACTACACAGTGAAAACCTGGGTAGGGTTAGCGTATGGTCTGTAATTTCATTATGAAACCCTGGGTAGGGTTATTATAATTATCAAATCGGTATCTACACAGTGTAAACCTGGGTAGGGTTAGCGTATGGTCTGTAATTTCATTATGAAACCCTGAGTAGGGTTATTGTAATT
This sequence comes from Stomatorhinus ivindoensis, assembly GCA_019775895.2. Lineage (NCBI taxonomy): Eukaryota > Metazoa > Chordata > Actinopteri > Osteoglossiformes > Mormyridae > Stomatorhinus > Stomatorhinus ivindoensis. The sequence goes on from JABFEB020011803.1 coordinate 4,188, forward strand.
ATCAAATCTGTATCTACACAGTGAAAACCTGGGTAGGGTTAGCGTATGGTCTGTAATTTCATTATGAAACCCTGGATAGGGTTAGCATAATTATCAAATCTGCAAGTACACAATGAAACCCTGGGTATGGTCACTTGTGGGGGTATTGTGGCTGAACCCTGTAACCTAGGGGGCTGCAATTTCAAAGGAATAAACTAGGTGCATGTATGAATCACACTCAAGTTTCATGAGCGCAGCACTTACCACTGAGCCGCAGAGGGTTTTAGAATTTGCCAAGTTAGGCAATGTTTGCGAATGGGGACAGAAAAAACTAGGCCTCAAACGAAGCTGATGGGCTGTTACGGCCGAGCCGTTCCTGCTAGCAGTCTGAGATTTGGTGTGCATAGACTAGATATAAGTTCAATCAAGATCCCAAGTTTCATCAGCGTAGCCCTCACAGAACATGTTTGGTGGACCTTTGAACTTACATTTTAATTAGTTTTATATTTAATTAGCCGAAGCTTCATAAGCGTAGTAGTGACGGGGATGGTGTCCATTATTATAATTTTTTCCTCATTGTAAGACCACACTGGATTTTTGTTTAACACATAAAAAGCTTGTTTTCATGCATTTTTTTTTTCTAAAAAAAGGTAGGAAAGACAAAATGTACAGAAATAGGAAAAGGGGCAGGGCATGTATGGCAGGTGCTTTGCGCCCGCAATTTATTTCGGTAGGCAGGGCAAGTGCAATTAAAAAGGCTGCGCGAACTTCTCCTTTGTGAGGGATACTAAGGAGAAGGACAAATATAATTGCTTTTGATAGAAGTGACGATACAGCTTTTGGTAACGTATATTTAAACTTGAAGAAATGCATTAATGAAGTCGTCAAAGTACCTGTTTCACAATGCATAAATGCCGTTTAGCTCCACATTTAGACAGATTTAAATCGAAAGTTTGCGCTGCTTTATAACAATGCATAAATGCTGTTTAAATTCATGGTTAGACATGATTAGACGGTTAGACATGGTTAGACATGATTAGAGGTTAGACGATGGCCGCGCTACAGGACGCGCTTGACGACACAGACTGGGACATGTTCCGGAACAGCTCCGATGACATCAACAAGTTTACGGAAGCGGTTGTGGGATTCGTCAGGAAACTAGCGGATGATACCGTGCAGAAAACAAACATCAAAAGGTTTCCCAATCAGAAGCCGTGGGTGGATAAAACCATCCGCGATGCTCTGAGATCTCGCACCGCTGCCTACAACGCGGGACTTGCATCGGGTGACATGGACCCATACAAGGCTGCGTCATATAACTTGCGGAAGGCGGTGAAAGAGGCGAAGCACCGCTACGGGAGGAAACTAGAGTCTCAACTCCAACAGAGTGACTCTAGGAGCCTGTGGCAGGGACTCAGGACAATAACGGACTACAGAGCACCAACATCGGTTATGACGAAATCGGACGTGACTCTGGCAGACCAGCTCAACAACTTCTATGCCCGCTTCGAGGCTGCAGCTAAAGATGCTAGCGATGCTAATGCTAGCAGCACTAACGGCTGCAGAAGGAAGGCACTGCCAGGAATGGAAACGTGTTCATCATCTCCGAGCATGACGTGAGCCGAGCCTTCAGGAGAGTGAACACCAGGAAAGCAGCAGGACCAGACGGCATCTCAGGTCGAGTCCTCAGAGCCTGCGCAGATCAGCTGGCACCTGTGTTCACAGAGATATTCAACCTCTCTTTATGTCAATCAGTGATCCCCACATGCTTTAAGGAGTCCATCATTGTTCCTGTTCCAAAGAAACCCCATCTTGCTTCCCCCAATGACTATCACCCTGTAGCCCTCATCTCAGTAGTGATGAAGTGCTTTGAACAGCTGGTCAGAGACTTCATCATCTCTTCACTACCTGACACACTGGACCCTCTACAATTTGCGTACCGCCGAAACCGCTCTACAGATGATGCCATCTCTCATCTCCTCCACACATCACTCACCCATCTGGACACTCGGAAAGGGAATTATGTTAAAATGTTCTTCATCGACTAAAGCTCAGCATTCAACACCATAATTCCCTCCACACTCACCACCAAGCTGGAGCACCTGGGACTCAGCTCATCTATGTCAGTGGATCTCCAACTTCCTAACTGGCAGACCACAGGCAGTAAGGATGGGCGAACATGTCTCAGCCTCCCTCAGTCTCAGCACTGGAGCCCCCTAGGGTTGTGTTCTGAGCCCCCTGCTGTACTCATTGTACACGTACGACTGCGTGGCAACTACCAACTCCACCATCATCATCAAGTTCGCTGATGACACTTTCGTGGTGGGCCTGATCACGAACAACGATGAGACGGCCTACCTAGAGGAGATTAGAAATCTGGAGAACTGGTGTCAGAGGAACAATCTCCTCCTGAACGTCAGCAAGACAAAGGAGCTGATAGTGGACTTTAGTTCAAAGCAGGAGAGGAACTACCAGACCTCCGTCATCAATAGGAGCCCAGTGGAGAGAGTGGACAGCTTCAGATATCTCGGTGTTCACATCACGCAGGACCTGTCATGGTCCTGTCACATCAACACTGTGGTGAAAAAGGCCCGGCAGCGTCTCTACCACCTTAGACACTTGAAAGACTTCAGACTGCCCTCCAGGGTGCTCAGGAATTTCTACTCCTGCACTATAGAGAGCATCCTGACAGGGAACATCGCAACCTGGTTTGGAAACAGCATCATGCAGGACAGACAAGCTCTACAGAGGGTGGTGCGTTCAGCTGAGCGCATCATCCGCACCGAGCTCCCTGACCTGCACTCAATCTACAGCAAGCGGTGCTGGACCAAGGCCAGGAAAATCGTGAAGGACCTCAGCCACCCAATGGACTGTTCTCTCTGTTGCGGTCTGGGAAGCGATTCCGCTCCCTGAAGGCCAACACAGAGAGACTGAGGAGGAGCTTCTTCCCGCAGGCGATAAGGTCACTCAACCACAACACCATACAGGACTCATAACATCTTTTTTAAACACCCAAAATTGACTGGACATTCATGGACACTTACGGTCACATTCAAGCACACATACACTTTACATATTTATATTCTCATCTCTGGGCCTTGCACTAGTCACTTTTATACAACACTTCTTATGCATATTTGCACACCCCCAGTTATTTGTACTGTCATTTTTACATCACTTTTCTTCTTTTACACTGCACTTCATTTCCATATTTGTACACAAAATTTCTATTTTTAGGTCAATCTTTCTATTTTTTGTTATGTTCTTACCTTGTGTAATGCAGAATATTGTACTTATTTTGTATTCATATTTTCTTATTTATAAGGTTGTAATTTTTAAGGTTTGTAATTTTATAAGGTCATGGCAGTCGTTTAAGCATTTCACTGCATATCGTACTGTGTATGACTGTGTATGTGACAAATAAAATTTGAATTTGATTAAATGAGGGATTTGCGCTGGTTTAAAACAATCGATTGTGGCGTGTCTGGCTTTGAATCGAATGCTGTTCAACAATGTATATTGTCTTTACTGTAACTGCTTTTTTGACGAGCTTGGGGGGGGGGAGGAGTTTAAATTCAGAGACAAATGCCTCTTTGTACCAGTCATGTCAACCCCTGCTTAAGTATATTGCCACAAGCGGCGCTAGGGCTTCCAGCACTAGGTGTATGATGTCATTTAACCTGTAATCGAAATTAAACATTTTAAATAAACAACTTACTACTTAAAGCAATGAAATGCACTCTGTGATGTACTCTGTAAGTATATGTAATCAAATGTGCCTCTGTACGGATGGTCAATCATTCAGAAATGTTTTTGATTTCTAGATAAAACATGACAAGGAAGCCGCAGGCGTGCCCCCTCTGCCGGGTACGCTGTCTAAACCTCTCTGTCCACCTGCGTGACGTTCATCGGGTGGACAGCACCAAAGAGAGGCGGTTGCTTTATGCAGCTCTGGCGGGCAGGTATGCTGGGCCACTGAATTGTCCAGTGGCCCACTGCCTGTCCACCAATTTGGTGAGGCTGGACCGGCATTTGCGGGTCCGGCACGACATGGAAGGCGAGGAGCTGAAAAATCAGGTATTTCATTCTGGTCAATTTATTTGTATCCGTTCAGGTGTCCACAGCACTTCATTGTCTCAAAGCATTTCACATGATCATCTCTTGCCGTATACCCAGGTAACCGCTGCAAAAAAATTAGCGGCAATCGCTGCAGGAGTTCAGGGCGCTCCGTGCCCAGGCTAAAGATGAAATGACGGAGCTGCGAGTCCGCATCCGTCAGCTGGAGGAGCAGGCAGCGCAGGTGCTCTAGCCACCTATGCATTCGTTAACAGTGGCCACCGCAGCAGCGTCCTTATAAATATGTTAGTCAGGGAGGTCACTGAGGCACAGACAGTCTTGGATCACATCGTGATTCATGCGAGTGCCTGATAACTTGCTCATGTCGTTATCATGTCTGAGTTCTGTAAAAAGTTTTATGCAAATTGTGTTGTCTTGCATGCTACCAGACACAGACCCGACTGCGTTCGCCAACTCGTTGTCTTCCCTTCACAGGTCTGGGATCACAAGACATCGGGCACCTTCGGCAGGGCAAACCTGGCCGTGTCCAAGAAGGAATATGGGTGGTTTCTGGCCTTTGTGAACTTGCGTCCTCAGCTGCCCGGCTTCTCCATCCGCCACCAAGACCCTTCTCGTCACCTCGTCGGGGCAGCCATTCAGAAAGCTGAATGACATGGCAATGGAGACGTGCCTGGAGTGTGGCATGCCGCGGCCATTCAGTATCTCTCAAATAAAGACCGGCGTCTCGACGTGTGTAAGTAAAAATCAGACAAAATCCTAAAGCCTTTTGCTTTAGAAATCGTCTCAACCATGATTGCTTTCTCGTTTGCAGCTGGAGAGAACGCTCCCGGAGGATCAGCGGCGGCTGGTGTCACATTTAATGGCTGACCGTTTTTATGTTGCGGACCCTGAGCTCACCGAGGTCCACAGGGCCAATAGCTCCTCCAGCAGGCCCTGGGCCTGAGCAAGGGTCCGCGGCATACGGGCAGTCGGTGGTCTCTGGAGATGGAACCGGGCAGCTCGACCATAAAGGTTTAAATGACCTGCCCCCCAGTTTCCCAGGGGTACAGTTGTGCACGGGCCTGACTGGCCCCATCTGGCACCCACCCGCTTGGCACCCCGCGTGCCCCCCCCCTGAATAGGGTGTAAATAATTGTGTCCTTTTTGTTTTCTAGAAGATGGAGATGAGAAGGACGCGAAAAGGAGTTCCAGAGACCAAGCAGCCAACCCGGAGGAAAACGGAGACGACGGAGAAGCCCACAGGTAAGTATTGCCCGTAACAGACATTTAATTAGGTGCAAGTCCCCTCAATAATATTTCCTTAATAGGTTGTATTTCCTTTATAGGTTGTGTCATAGCGCCCCCCTGTGTAGCATCCACGCATCCCCGGTGTCCCCCGGAGGCATCTCCCAGCCCCCAAGACCCCCTGAGGGTCAATCCATATCCATCCTGTCCGTATGGACTGTAAATTGGAAATTTACTGCCACCACTGAGTCCCATGTCCTTCCTTTGTGATGGTTTGAGCCAAATGAGGGAACTTCAGTGGGGAATGATATTTTGAATAGGGGTTAGGGGAAATTGAAAGTCCGCAGGTAGGGGTTTGGCTCAGGGTCATGGACAGGATTTGGGGATAGGATTGGGGTTTTGGGAGTAGGTTGTAGCGTTATTGGGGTTGGGAATTGGGAGTGGGGTATGGGGCAGGAGTTTTAGGGTTAGGGACTGGAGGTGGGCTAGGGGTTAGGTTAGGTTTAGGGCTGGGGGTCAGGGGTTATGTTTGAGGTTAGGGCTGTGGTATGGGTAAGGGGTTATGTTTGGAGTAGGGGTGAAATTAGGGTTAGGACTGTGGTAGGGGTAAGGGGTTATGTTTGGGGTTAGGACTGTGGTTAAGGTTAGGGCTGTGGGAGGGGTCAGGAGTTAGGGTTGTGGGACGGTTTAGGTTTGGGAAGTGGAGTGGGGTTCGGGGAACCCCTCTGCTGGCTTAGGTGCGCTGGCCATAAATGCCACACACCCAACCGAATCTACCGCTCATTGAAGCCCCCGGGGTGCATAGAATTTAATTTGTGAATCCATAATTTCTCCATTCCTTTCCTCTGTAGGGTGGACCAGTGAGGGTTGTATTGGAGGACTGTGACCCTACAGGCCTCCCATCCGTGATCCCGGAAGTGACGAACCAGGTAAGTATCTGTCTTTTTCCCTCTCAGGATAGTGTTTGTGTTGTGTCATTCTTTCCCTAATATTGTTTCCTGTCTGTCCAACATATTGGGACCCACAGTGTTGGCAGGATATCAGGTAAACACAATTTTTGGTGTGGACTGTGCCAGAACTGGAGGTAGGGAATACCTCTTTGGTGAGTTTGTTTTGAACATAATTTAATTGATGGAAGAATAGACCCTGATGTCGGGTATTTGAACAGTTGATTTGTGTGATTTTGGCCCTAATCAGATGCTGTTGTAGGCTCTTGTTTTTCTTAAAGGCTGCAATTATATAGTGGTCTGGAAGTGTTCGTGTGGGACCCAGAACCTGTTGGAAATTTGATTTGACCACTCTGGTCAGTTTTACGGTAGCCGAAGAAAAAGTAGTGACGAATGGGACCATGGTGCCTACTGTCTGAGGCTTTATGGATAGATTTGATTTGTACATTTTCCTTTAAAATGATCTCTTATAGCCTCTAGGTTTAAGGGCCTTAAAGAGGATATTCGTCACCTCCTTAAAATCCTTCTCCCTTGTGCATATACGATGGAATCGCAGGAGCTGTGACTTTACCAGGCCAGGAAATGTATGCCTGGGGTGGAAACTGTCTTGGTGGAGCAGGGCATGAGTATCCGTTTCCTTGAAGAAGACTTTGATGTCTAATCAGTGGGAAGAGTTGAAGTTGGGGCCCTTATAAATTGGCTGACTGTGGATTTTAGCTTGATAGACAGATTGAAGTTGCTTAAGGTGGCCACAAATTCATTAAATTCCTCCTGGGAGTGTGTCCATACTCCCCAGATGTCATCCAGATATCTATAATAATACAGAGGTTGCTTGTGGCACCTGGAGAGGGCTGCATCCTCCCATTCTGCCATAAATATATTGGCATAAGCAGGCGCAAATTTCTTGCCCATTGCTGTGCGTTTAATCTGGAGGAAAAAGTCTCCATTGAATTCAAAATCGTTTCTCCTCAGATTAATTTCGAGTAGTTGGAGTAGTTCCTTGTCTGGTCTTTTTTTGTCCGGGTTCTTAGTAAAAATATTTTTGATAGCCTGTAAGCCCTCTTGAATGTCAATATTGGTGTATAGGCTATCTATGTCCATAGTGAACAAGATAGCCTGCTCGCGACAGCCAGTCTCAGATTAGTCACCTTATCTGGGCTCAATGTTGATGTTTGATGCGCGTTAGGAGGACTGGGTGTCTCATCCTCCCCATGCAGATCTACCAGGATCTGGTCATGGGCCACCCTGGAAGCCACTTGCTCCCCCTGAGGTGAGGTTTGTGGGGTGAGCTGTTCCTGTGGGGGGTCATCTAAAATGTGTCCAATTGGGGGGGAGGAGGCTGCAGCAGCTTCCAGCAAAAGATCCAGGGGATCCTCTGTTTCTCTGAAGGGGGACCAATCAGGTCTCGGATCTGTCATAGTAGAGACCTTTCTAGCGTCCCTGCCCCTGACTGGACTGTTTAAGGAGGCTTGGGATTCTGCATCTGCTGACTTGTGGACTACCGCTTGGATTTCCATACGGTGTATGGGTCTGGCCTCCATGGGAGAGCTAGGGCGTGGGTCAGCAGGACTCTGTGGCTCCTCGCGCATCACCTCTGGGTCAGTAGCAGGCACAGACACCTGCCACCGGCTCCGCAGCAATGTGTGGGCCTCATGCAGCATTTTGTCTTTAAGTCTGCTATCAATACGCCTTTTCGCCCAGCTGCTAGCGATGCTGTAGCAGTCCTCCTAGTCCCAGGAGGATGACTGCTGGAGTTCGGTCAATTTTTCCTCCAGTATGTCCTCATAATGATTGTCTGCGTGTAGGACAATCTAGATATTGGCCTGGACGGGGTGCAGATTGGTCTCTACCACATGTGGTGGGCCCGCGTCTGCGCTAGACGACCGTCCAGCCATCCCATTGTGGGGTTGTCACTGTCCAGGTAAAGATGAAGAGGATATCAAGGGAATGGTAAAGGTAAGTATTATGCTTGTGGTACGGGTAAAATATACAGGTAAGTAAAGGTTTGACTTGTAGGTTTTATAATTCTAAATGCAAAAAGAAAAAAAGACAAAAATTTATTGTTGGCCAAAGTATTATTATTTGCGCAGTGAACAAGCTGTCCTCCTGGGACCTTCTTCAGGCAGACTTGTTCAAAGAACAAGGGGGAAAAAAAGTCCTTTTATTGTTTTTCAAAAAAAGGTTTTTTTTTTGCTCACTGAGCTTTCAAAGAAACTGAATATTCCTGAAGAACTGGTACATAAAGCATAAAGTTAATTATATTTTTCTCAGATTCCAAGAGCAGCTAGATGAGAGGAGAGGAGGCAAGGGACACGCATGGCATGAGGCACGGATCGGTTAGGGGAAATTTAAAGTCCGCAGGTAGGAGTTTGGATCAGGGTTATGGACAGGATTTGGGGACCGGAATTGGATTTGGGGACAGGATTGGGGCTTCGGGGGTAGGTTGTAGCATTACTGGGGTTGGCAATTGGGAGTGGGGTATGGGGCAGGAGTTTTAGGATTAGGTACTGGAGGTGGGCTAGGGTGTTAGGGTTAGGGTTAAATTACCATGCTCCCTAAAGAGACATGTTGTGCACGAGCCTGTCCAGGTAGGTTCCCCCGTCCCCCCATCTCCCCGCCAACGATTGAGTCCTAGGCCGTGATCCTATTATAGTTTTTTTTATGTTCTCTTTCTTTCCATAGAGGAGGAACCATCCGGACCTCAGGTGATTGGGACCAGGTAAGTGGGATAAATAATGGGGATAGGCTGAGATCAAGGTATGGGAGTGGGTTGGGGGATTGGTATGGGTCAGGGTTACGGCTGGGGGATAGGTTAAGGTTAGGGTTGGGATTAGAGTTAGGGGATAGGGTTGGGATTAGGGTTGTGGTAGGGGGATAAGTTGGGGTTTAGGGTTAGGATTGGGACTGCGGGATAGGTTAGGATTAGAGTTGGGGGATAGGTTAGGTTTAAATGTGCTGCCCCCCAGTTTCCCAGGGGTACAGTTGTGCACGGGCCTGACTGGCCCCATCTGGCATCCACCCGCTTGGCACCCCGCGTGCCCCCCCTGAATAGGGTGTAAATAATTGTGTCCTTTTTGTTTTCCAGGAGAAGATGGAGATGAGAAGGACCCGAAAAGGTGTTCCAGAGACCAAACAGCCAACCCGGAGGAAAACGGAGACGACGGAGAAGCCCACAGGTAAGTATTGCCCGTAATAGACCTTTAATTAGGTGCAAGTCCCTTCAATAGTATTTCCTTAATAGGTTGTATGATTGTATTTCCTTTATAGGTTGTGTCATAGCGCCCCCCTGTGTAGCATCCACACATCCCCGGTATCCCCCGGAGGCACCTCCCAGACCCCAAGACCCCCCGAGGGTCAATCCATATCCATCCTGTCCATATGGACTGTAAATTGGAAATTTATTGCCACCACTGTGTCCTATGTCCTTCCTTTATGATAGTCTGATTGAAATGGGGGAACATCAGTGGGGAATAATAATTTGAATAGGGGTTAAATTACCCGCTTTAATTTTTAATAAATTTGGAGTATTTCCCCAACACCTATGGTTAGATTTCCCTTAGGGTTGGGGTCCAGGGCATTTTAGGTTTAGGAATCTAGGGTTAGATTACCCGTAGGATTTTGAATCTTAGGGTTAGGGCTAGGGTTAGGGTTTGTTTATACCATGATTTAGTGGTTAGGGGTGGGAGTCAGGGGTCAGGGTTTAGCTCAGGGTTAGGACTGTGGCATGGGTAAGGGGTTACGTTTGGGGTAACCCTAACCCTAAGGCCCATCTAGGCCTAGGCCTGTGGAATATAGGGCCTGACAAGGTGTGGCTGCTATTATAGAAGCCGCTTGAGCTTTATACTACGAATAAATTGTTGACAAGTAGATGTGACATACAAAGCGAAAGCAGACATAGCCTAACCACAATGCTTTCCACTATTACAGATTTTTATATTACTTAGAAATGAAGCTTGTTTTGTAAAATAGACACGCCTTGCAAGAACAACATGTTGTACAAGTGGAAAGGTACTGAGGTGAAAAGTTCAAGCTCGAGGCACAAAACTGAAAGAGGAAGTGTTTCAGGAGCGAGGTACAAAAAGAGCTGACAGAGGCACAGCTACTTTGAACAGACTTTGAGCAGACTGTGAATTGACTTGGTTTCATGCGCAGTATATGCTATCTGTTCCTAACCCGGGTTACAACAAACAAGGTGAATAAATACTTTTGTTTCTTACAATTCTTGCGAGTCTCCAGTGTGATCCCTTTACATCCGGACTCGGTGGAGCGGCGTACTCCAACAATTTGGGGGTTCATCCAGGATGTAAAGGACATCATCATTCGGCATTAATCAACGTGACCTGATCGGATAAAAGACGGCCATGAGGGTACCCTGAAATATAAGGTAAGCAGAGCCTGTTTCATCAAAATCTGCATATTGATTATACCAAATTAAGTGGCCTGTAAAGTGTCCGTTCAGATCACTTGTAAATTCTGGAGACTGAGGAAAAGTAAATAAAGTGTGAGATGTGGCTGTAAGCAGTTTCAAATAGAATAAAAAGTGAAAAGTAAAAGGTATAAAGTGTCAAGTAATATAGGATCTTGGTGGTGGAGGGTCTGGGACCCCCGCGGTGTCCTTGGTGTGGCAACCCCACTATTTGTTGATGAGCGGTAGAAAAGCTGGGTTAGAGTCCTCTTAGGGCCGGGTTAGAGTCCCTGGGTTAAATTCCCTAAATTACCGGGTTGGAGTCCCTGGGTTAAATTCCCTAAATTACTGGGTTGGAGTCCCTGGGTTAAAATCCCAGAATTCCCAAATTAAAGTCATTACGGTGAAAGTGGAGAGAGTATTGTGTTTACTGATAGGTCATTCCACGCAAAAGAAAAGCTGTAACAGGTGTGGTTGGAGGAACAATAGAGAGGATTGTAAGGAATTAATAGAAACGTCAGAAACTATAATATGGACGGAGTTTGATAGGGAAATTGGGGGATGGGGAAATGGGCCCAAAGGTCCATGGAAAACCCTTTCAGAGCAAGAAAAGGTGATGAAAGTGAAAGCTTAGAAAGATAGACAAAAGGCGGTCGCCGAAGCGGAGGACAGAATGCAGACAGTGATACGTTGTGTGGGTTACAAACTAGAACAGAAACGATCTTTAGGGGAATTGTTGTGGAGAAAAGAAAAGGAACATGCCAGTCAGAGAGACGAAGCGAACAACCAGAGAAAACAGGCAGGACTCATAAACGGGAAAATGGGAAAAGGAAGAAAACAGACAGGAATGCAGGGCATGGTGGCAATTGGCCCTGTTCTGGCAGGGAACTGAACTGACCAGCTATACAAAGGTCCCAAGGACCAGAAGGGATCATCTGAGATTCCCAGCTTATTGTCGGACGGAGACACTGCAATCTGCTCCCTCCAGACCGGCTGCACATATGTGTACCGTAACGTCAGGGACCTTCCATATCCAGAATAATTCGCAGACTCCCAGCCATGAGGTAGAGTATGAGGGAGTCTCAGTGATAAAATCCAGTGGTCAGGATGACGAGTCAGACTGCGAGTCGGCAGGCATTAGAGGCTCTATAGGAGAAACAGCCGAGGATCAGGAAACAGGGGGAGAGACAGATCAGAGAACAGCGAACCTAGAACCTCTGGAGGAAAGGCCATTCGGGGCCAGGTTGTACAGGGCAAAATGCGAAGAACTGGGAAACTGGCCTAGGGAGGAATTAAGGGAGGAACCCCCGTCAACCTCTACCAAGAAACGACGGACAGGCCAGGGGGAGTCAAGAATAAAAAGTGTTAAAATGTTAGGGACGGTGTCTGGGGTATGGGAGGAGGACCCCCCGAGGACATGCGAGAGGGCAGAATGAAACAATTAAGGGAAGAGTTAGTCCGAATAGGGGAAGATCTGCAGAACGAGACTAATGGGCTGATAAATGATTTCCAGGCAGTGGAGGATCGACAGGCGAAGCGACATAAAATGCATACTAGATCGTAGAGTCAGGGCCATATGCTTCCCTTGTTACGTGATGCAGGGCAGATGTGGGACAAATATAAACCATTCTCCCTAGAAGACGTACAGGCGCTGGCTGACAAATTGCCTCCCCCGGCTGAGGGAGGAGGCCAGTGGTTGGACAGGTTTGACCAGCTTACCCAAGGTCACAAATTGGCATTAGGAGACTTCAGGGCACTGGCCGCCCGCTGTATAACCAGACATACACTGTTGGATGTAGAAGAGCGAGCAGGTACCCTCGCTCGGCCAGATGAGACTGAACTGACAATAGTGATAATGAAATTGGGTGACGCCATGCGGGAGATGTTCCCAACTCGAAGTGGGGCGGCGGTCCCAAAATTCACTTGGGACCCGAAATTGCATCCGAGAGAATATCTGGACAAGTGCAAGGAGGAGTGGACCCGTCGAACGGGGTGTCATCCGGGACAGGAAGGGGCACAGCGAGAGTGGTTTAGGCGAGCAGTATTAGAGGGAGTACCAGACTCCGTGAGAAATGCGATACTCGACAGTCCCGATTTGCCAGGTGCAGCCCACACAAACAAGCGGCAGAGGAAGGGATAGCCTAGACTTAATTCAAGAGGTGGCGTTAGAGCCATCCACGGCTCAGTGGAACACTCCCATCCTCCCGGTTGTAAAAGCTGGGACAGGGAAGTACAGAATGGCCCATGACTTGCGCGCTATTAACAGTCTTCTGCTGACCCTTACGGTTCCTGTCTCGAACCCTTATGTGGCCCTCACCAACCTTACTTCTCAGCAAAAATGGTTCACTTGTATTGATTTGGCTAACGCATTCTTCTGTTTGTCCCTAGCGGAACATTGCAGAGATATCTTTTCATTTACTTACAGAGGCTGACAGCTGAGGTACACTCACCTGCCCCAAGGTTTTGCCCTCTCTCCAGGTGTCTTTAACCAGGTCCTGAAGCAGGAGTTGGAGGGGTGTGCTCTCCCGGATGATGTAACCCTTGTACAGTACGTGGACGACCTACTAATTGCGGCCCCCACGGCATAGACTTCACTGCAGGCGACTTGGTCAGTGTTAGTTCGGCTGTCGGAGAAAGGGTTCAAGGTCAGTAAGAGCAAACTGCAGGTGGCACGGACGGTTGTTTCCTTTTTAGGCCGTGTGTTATCTGGCGCAGGGACGTTTCTTTCCCCAGCTCATTGCTCATCCATCCTACATCACCTAAAGCCCACCACAGTAAAGAACATGGTATCTTTCCTAGGGCTCACAGGATATAGCCACACGTACATCCCAGACTACACGGGGCTCACACAGCCCCTGAGGGCCTTAGTCCGAGAACACGGTCTCCGCCGCCTCAGTGCGCCCCTCAATTGGGACCAAGCCTCAGAGACGGCTTTCATCACCTTAAAACAACAATTGGCCCAGGCTGCGGAATTAGCCCTCCCAGATTATTCCATCCCTTTCTACCTGGATGTTTCTGAAATAGGCGACGTTATTAACGCCATCCTGTTTCAGAAAAAGGGGGTGAAAGGAGAGTGTTGATGTACGTCAGCATCAAACTCGATACTATGGAAAAACGACACCCTGAAGGCACCAGACACGTGGCAGGAGTAACCAGGATCATCCAAAAACAGCGCATATAGTGATGGGACACACCTTACACATTTTGACTTCACACAGCGTGGTGGCCTATGTGAACTCACAAACATCCACCATGACCTCGCTAAGGCAACAGAGGCTCAATAAAATACTAGAGGCCCCTAATTTGAACTTTTCCCATGTAGGAAAAATTATTAGCTCAATGAAAAGTTTAATATCTCCACCAATATGTTCAATTAATTAAATTTTAATTGATTATTATTTAATACTGATTATTAGCCAATTGTTATGCCGAATGATCGGCTCCTCCAAACTCGATTGCGATATCCCA
>JABFEB020012272.1:8666-40216 GCA_019775895.2 Stomatorhinus ivindoensis
GTTTGCTCCCTCCCAGCTCCCTGCCAGACAGTCCACATGTTTGCTCCCTCCCAGCTCCCTGCCAGACAGTCCACATGTTTGCTCCCTCCCAGCTCCCGGTAGGGTCGGTCTCTGGGGGTCCCTCAGTACTGGGTTTAGAAACACTGCTTTACAGTACCTGTAGCCATGATGAGCTGGGGGACTGCAGTTGGTGACCCCCCGCTTTGCAGTTCGCCTGCTGGATGCTGGGGGGGATGTCCCTCTGTGGCGCATGGCCCTGGGGGAGAGGGCTGATGGTGCCGGCCAGAGGCATGGGGGGCTCCTGACAGGCCAGGCTATGGTCTCTGGGAAACAGGAAGCTATGAGCTGGGTGGGTGGGCGTGTGCTGGCTCGGGCTGGACAGGGCACAGTTTGAGTCGGAGTGATACTGCTTGCTTGGCAGCGGGTGACCCTCGTCTTGGATGTGGCCCTGGGGCTGCTGCAGGTAAGGGCTGCTTTGATGGTATAGAGGCCTGGGTTTCTGCTCCTCCTGGAAGTAGAGCTGGGTCTGCTGGCTGGGGTGGGCCGGGCTGGCCTGCATGAACTGCTGCTGCTGCTGGGAGATCTTACAGTTCTGACCGTAGCCCGGCAGGAACGTGGGACTCGGCATGGGCTGCTGGGCCGCCAAGTGAGCCTGCGGCTGGTAGTACGCCCCCTGCTGGTAGTCGAGCTGCTGCGGCTGCTGGTGGAACTGCTGTAGCGAGCGGCTGCATTCCGACACCTGCGCCTGTTGCAGTGCCCCCTGCTGGATGTAGTACTCGTCGGGTTGTTGGTGCTGGAAGTCGTACTGCAGCTGCTGCTGTTCATGCTCATGCATGAGCTTGGACTGCGTCTGGTCGTAGCTCCTCGACGCTGACAGTCCCATGGGGAGGTACCTGTGCTGCGGTCCTGACGGCTGCATGCTTGGCTGCTCCAGCTGCGAGGGCTTCGGCGAGAGTAGCTGGCGCAGGGCGCTGTCCGTGGGGGTGCAGATCGGGCCAGACACCAACAGCCGGGACCCCTTGTTGCCGCCACCCCCTCCTTGGAGGATCCGCAGGTTCTGGTTGGCAAAGACCTGGTTGAAGGAATCGAGGCGTGGCAGAGAGTTGCTGGTGTGCTTGGGGATCGCCGGTGACTCCGTCGAGGCCAGGATGCTGAACTGGTAGCCCCCGTTACTGTTGTTTTCGCTCATCTCCAGGGCATCACCTTGAGCGAGCGAGCCCCACAGGTTCGGGATGCTCTTCCTGCTATTGCTGCTAGGCCATGCCTCCCCGGGCTTGGAGCCTTCCGCTATGGAACTGAAGTCCTGCCCAGGCGTGACAGGAGATTCCATCTGGTCTTGGAAGTACTGAGGGGAGGCTGGAGAGAGCTGAGCCGGTACCATGGGCTGGACACCATAGTTCATGATACACACCCCCATGGAGTTGTGCTGTGGGAAATAGATGTCTTCCGGACGGTTGTTTTCACAAAGCGGCTGCTCTTCCATTATAATTGGGTTCTTGAAATATAGACGATTACTGTTATAATATAACAAAACCAGCAGTACCCGTAATACATGTAATACCTGCGACTGACCCTTTTTCTATACCACGTAACATTCAACAAAGAACGGTGGCCAAATTCACTTTCAGGGCAGGGTTGCTTTTCCGAATGGGACTGGCCATCTTCAGGCTGGCTCTGCCTTTGAAGGATGAGTTCTTGATTTCACCACGTCGAATCCCATTCGAGATAGATCAGCGTGATGGTCTGACTGTCATCTTCTGGGCCTGGAGTAGTCTGTGCTTTTGCTTGTTGGTGGTGCAGCTCTATGGTTCGCAGCGTAAACAGCTCTCTGCCTCGTCTGACACTCTGGGCGCCAAGCATGGAATCTGACACATCGTCTTCACTTCAGGTTCCCTTGCTGCGCTGCACACCTGGCAGGCAAACACAGACAGCACCATTAAACACGTCAGGTTGCCGAAAATAATGAAAAAAATAAATGTATTTGATTGTGAACAGTACCAAAATAATCATAACAGAACAAAGCACAAACAGAAAGTACGCATCATTAAAACCTGTTTTTAAAGCAGTTTAAAGGCCATTTCAATTCAGAATTCTTTTCAAGGTTTAAGGTTTTGGAATTTGAAGTTTCTTCATGACACCCATTCAACAAGTTCTGGTGTTAACAGCTGCAACAATACACAGTGATTGATGTGGAATTGTATGCATGCAAGTATGCTGTTGCCATCCACTGGAAAATATGCCAGTGCTGATAGGAAACTGGTTGCTGGAGCAGTGTAACTTAGAAAGTCCCTGCATTGTAATCTACCTATCCATCTTCAAACCACTTCTTTTGGTTAGGGTACTTTACCGGCATGGTAATGACAATACTGTTTAATGACTTTTCGACCTGTTTGTGACAACAGTTACTTGTAGGTACCAACAGTTACACACTATAGCCACGATGAAAATAACTAATTTCAGTGTGATACTGAGAATTATTACTTTACACTGCTGCGTCAGCTGTGAAAAAAAAACAATAGACATAAAAAACTTTATTAGAAGTTTACAATAAATAGGTAAACCTGAAATAACCATCCCAATTATTCATCTTTTTCAGCAAGTTTAAAACTGCATTTTGTTGCTTAAATGAACTTTGACATAATATTATTGCTCTGAATTACCTGTTTCAGATATGGGATGAAGGTAAGCAAATATGAAGTATTTCATGTGTTTCACGCCATAATTGAAGTGTCTCTTTTCTGCTCGCCCACGCAAACACTCACCCCGCTTTCATTTTCCTGTCACATGACCCTAAGCAGGGAGGTGGCGGTTGCGTGTTTGTTCTGTAATGCTCTGTTCTCCTTTAAAGGAGTGAAGGGGGGAAGCCTGACAGAGAACTAAACAAATGGTGGCTGCTCTTTTTACGCTCTTTTTCAGCACAAAAGCAGGCTTCCTGAACATTTGCACATAATCACATGACATCTTGTCTTGAAATATGCTTCTGTACTTCCTTTTAAACAAATACATGGTTTTAAATATATAAGTCAGTATATAAGTAAGTAGCTTCTGGATGACTTTTAGTCTCATCTGTGTACAAGTCTATTCTACACCCCTACTGCTGCTAAATATCATTTCACTGTACTAATTTAGTAGTTTTTTGAAATTGGAAGTTGCGTAGCTGATAGTTTTATGAAAGCTTCCTCTTTGGCGATATAAATATATTTTGACATTTAGCTAAAATAACCAACCCAAAGTATTCAAATACTGATGTTGCGGCGCAATAACTAGACATCTGACATTAAGTTTTGCAGATATATGGAAAATTTTCCAGGAAAAATCATAAAATACTATGGGCGATAAGGGACTCCAGGGACCCAGGTAAATGGGCACAGGATATAGGACCATTTAAAGCAAAAACCAAGCGATTGAAACAACCAGACATAAGAAGTGAAGGAAAGTGTTAGCAGACCCAACCAAAGCAGAGAGATAGAGACAGAGACAGACGTAGGATGCCTTCATACAAAGTAACAAAGCGAGGTCTGACTACACAGTAAGAATGAAAAGCCGCAGGCCAGTCTATAAACATTAAGGTAATGGAAAAATATGACAGAAAACTGTAGTGTGGGCCCCATGGTCTAGTACTAAACATAGGCAATTGGGTACCCAAATGAGACTGCTTTGACACAGTTTAAAGACAAAAGACAAAATATTACTGATAACTTTTTTGCCTGCTTGTGAATTTCAATTTCAGGGTACGGGCCTCAGTTGATGGATACGACCAGACTTGGGCACATTTAAACACACTGTCCTTCTTAAATTAACACAAAATCAAAGGCATACTTAACAATTGTTCCTCGATCACTCTAGCTATGATAGGGATAAAGTTATTCCAACAAAATAAAAAAATATCAAAACGCATGCATCTTTCAACTGCTCATCCTGTACAGGGTTTTGTTAGGGAGGGCCTGGAATCTCTTGCAGGATAGGGCACAATGGAAGATCCTGGATGGGATGCCAGTCCATTTCCAGGCACTAATATATACATATACATGGAAAACATAGAAATACAAGTGCAACTCAATGTCAGTCTTTAGATAGCAGGAAGAATACCAGATATTTGGAGGGAGAAGAAAAAAAAATACTCAAAGATCCCAATAAGAAAATTCTGCCTAGGCCAGACTTGAACCAGCAACTTTCAGATTACAGGAACCAGCTAAGCCACACACAATGTGGGCAGAACATAGAAAATTTCACACACAGGACCGGGGCAGAACTCACCTCACCATGTTTTTGGGTTGTCCACACAGGACCAAAGTACCCAGGCTTGAGGCTACAGTGCCACCCCCCAAGCTAAAAATATTTTTAATATATTTAAATATACCTGCTCCTATACTGCACATACCTAGACCTCGGCATTCATCATTCATCGGAAGCTCAGCCTAACTGTATTTATGGCTAGCCAACTCCATGACAGCATGTACGCTTGTTTGCAACATTCTATACTCCTCATTTGTACATGATTGTTCTGGACAAGAGCGTCTGCTGAATGTGGAAAATATGAGTTTTCATTCATGAAAATTAATTTATCCGGACCAGTGGTAGTGACTGCCCACTAATTATTTTAAAAATGTTATTGCTGCCTCTTTAAAATGTAAGACTTTCTTACATTCCTTTTGAGAAAAATATAGCAAAATGAAAATGACAGGTGACATACAGGCCAATCGGGAATCTCAGTTCCACCGACCAGTTTTGATGCTGATTCAGTGTAATAAATCAGCCAAAACAGTGCTGAAGGGCATCACCTGAGTCCAATGGCACCACACACACCACTGCAACAGGCAGCCCCCAGGTCCCACCAACTCTCATGGATAATGTGACAGCTTTCTACAGTTCAAGATAGGCTTTCTTTGTTCCAGGCGGTACCACTTTACAATGAGGCTCCCTTTTGCCATTTGTAAATGGTAGTAACTCATTCATAAAAAAGAAAGCTGTGTTATAACTTGTTTAAAATTTTCTATTAATAATTTACTAAGTGCTACAACCTAATTAGTAACCAGATTATAAACCATTCATAAACTCTTAATAAGGGTAGCCTTATTGTAAAGTGGCACCTCCAGGCTTATGAATTTTTTTTAATGAGTTCTATACAATTAACTTTAAAGTAACTGAGAAGAAAAAACATTGTTCTAGCTTCTGAACAACATCCATGAGGAAGGTGTCTTAGGATTTAAGAGGAACAGACACGATGGCAGACAAACTTTGGCATTATTGCCACGTGTTGGCAACATAACGTCACAGTCCTGACGGCTCCTGCAGGTAGCTATGCAACTGAGATGTGAACCGATAATCACACATTTCTCATCTAAAAATACAGTTCTTGTAAAGATGCTGTGCTTTCTTCAACCCGACTGCCATTGACTCCCAAACCCACACACACCTACATGTGGTCTGACCTGAAAGCCACACGCTCTCCCCAGTGTCATAACTGTGTCTCTTAGCCTTATCTTCCCCTCTACTTGTAGATGGGGATGCTACGTATGTGGCTTCCATCTAGCAACAATAATCCGGATCGTGTGAACTCCATGGCTTCCATGAAAATGCTACAGGTTAAAAACGCCTAATCGACGTCAAGAAAAATGATCTCCCTAGTATGATTTAAGGATAAAAGAAGTCCAATATCACATCTTGCTTGAGTTTTGGCAAACTATATGAAAATAAACCACTCATCAAAATTAAAACCAGTGACTTTTGAGTATTTCTGAAACCATTAGAACATTGAATTGGTGCCATACAGTATGTCACTATGCAAATTAAGGTGATGAAAAACATTTCTTCAACATGCTATCACCAACAAAAATGTAAATAATAGCAAGAAGAGAACTCCAAGACAGTGGTGATAAATTAACTAGGCCTCACTTGTGTGTCACTTTGGAGAAAAACCACAAGCTAAATATGAAAATGTAAATGTAATGGAATGTAATATAATGTAATGTATGTAGGGCTGAGTGGAGAAGGCATGTTTTATTCTGCTAGACAGATGTGTCCCTATGGAGCTGGATTAAATCTAGGGATTGTAATCTGTGGCTTTGTCTCAATAATAGTATGGCATTCATTCACCTTTTTTTGCAGTTTCTGACTTTGAGTGGATTGGTCATGGAAGGGAGCCTAGAGCACGTTTAGGCTGTGAAGCTGCTTGACCTGGCCTGCTGTGTGGTCCACGCATTGCCAGCCTTTTGGAGATGTGGTTCATGTTATCACGTGCAGCCAGTCTCCAAAAGAAACTCCTGTGCTGCTTTGGAGAAGTGAAGTTAGGTGGGATACCCTTTACAAGGGTGCCACCTGGAAACAGAGCTACACTAGACACACGTTCCACATGCACAGAAAAGCAGAGCACAGGTCGGCAAAAATTCAAAGAAAAAAAATGAATACATTTGGCCTCCTGAAATATCTAGCTCCTTTCCTTCGGCCATCTTCAGAGGTGACGGGTGACGAATATTTATATTACTTTGGTACTACCCTCAAACAAACTCTGTAAACCAAGCATGTTGACAGATTAGTAAATCATAATTAGCAGAGATGAACATATGATGTCAGGCTTTTCCTTCTTTTGCTAAAATTTAAAAGGGACTTCAACTTTACTTATACATCCATGGGCTACTGACATTCTGTCAATGCTGGTATAGTAGTTAAATATTTTAAATTATTTTTAAAAATTATTTCTTAAAATTATTTAAAAAACAGTCTCGGTGCTAAACATTGAGCAAAAATGATTACCAACTCCATTTTGCCACTGTGACATGTACTATAAGCGCAATCAAAATGAGACCTAAACTGTGTCATTATGAAACCCTTTTTTCATGCACAGCTGATACATGTGACAGCCCGAACTGTTGCTATAAATAAAGTTCCTTGACAGACCCAGCCATGCAGAAGAAATGTCTGCATCTGGATACTTAACTCCCAGCTGTTCAGGCACAACTATGGATTACAGAAAAAGCACGATTTTTAAGGGCATGCAGTTGTTTATTTGTCAAAAAAATACACAACTGGCGGCGTTTACACATTTCTCTCTGTCTTTTTTCTGACTGTCCGAACTGAATAACCACGAAGTCTCAACCGTCTGTAACTTCCTGTTTGTTTCAAATGTTGTAAAGAGCTGAGTTAGTTTCATCAGCAGATGCTGAAATGACCAATTAAAAAGCATTTTTTTTTTATATTAGATGACTGGAAGTGTTTTTTTATTAGCCTGCTCATAACATGTCGTGCTAAGTGCACACACATTATACATTATCACAGGGGGAAAAAAAAAACATTGAGGCCAAATGCAAATGAGAACCAAAGTTCCTTTGGCAACCAGAAGCCTGGTTGGCTTATATACTGTAAGAACAAATAAAAAGAATTTCTTTTGTAATTTCTAATGATGAGGATTTCAGGGAGATTTAGGTAATGAAGTAATCTCTTTTTAAATGCTGGGAGACCTCCTGACCATACCCACAATTTTCACATCCATTTATACTAAACATAATCAGCTGTCTACAACATTTAAAATTTTTAAACTGATACTAGTTTCCTTAAACTAGTTAAATCCTGACATTTGTGTTTGTCATCATCTTTCAATGTGTTGTTGATTCTGAAAATGAAATGTTTTCCCCAGTTTTGTGTGTGGGGGGGTTGCATGCCCCCCCCCCCCCCCCACACACCCCGGATACTTTGGTTTCCTCCTACAGTCATAAAAAAAAAAACAGTTCAGGCGAATAATTCACTTGTACATATGCCTGAAAGTGGACTGGTGTCTATGGGCTATGTATGTGTCTATGGGCTATGTATGTGTATATGGGCTATGTATGAGCTATGTTTGGGCTATGAGGGAGGGGAGTCACACATGCAACAAAGGTAGGGAAAGAAATGCCTACAGGTGTCTATAGTTCCAGTTTCATTAGTAGAATTTATGGGTTTTGCAAACAAGTTATTGGGATAGCCATCTACAGATTTAGAACCTCAAGAACACAGTCCAGTAAAGAACTTGTACTTACAGACAGCTATAAAGTCTATTACATTAAAAATTCAGATGAAATACAATGGATAGTAATAATGAACGCGCACGCTACTTTAGGACTCTCATGAAAACATTGTGCGAATTATTACTGCAAAATTATTATTGTTATTATGGTATAATAGTAATATTATTATTATTATTATTATTTTCCAACTTTACTACAAATTCAACTTAAAGACAGACTTAGGGAACAAATATTGTTTGCACCAAAAAAGCATATTTTCTAAGTGTCAGTGGGTTTTATAGACCTGGATTATAAAGCATATATCAACACCTGGCCTATAATGAAGAATTTTCTTCCTCTTTGCCCGTCTAACCCACTCCAAATCTCGACTTGCAGATGAGCTGTATTTTATTATTGTTATACTTCAGGTTTGAATTCACATATGCAGCATGCAGGGGAACTTAGGGAGACAGCATAAACTTGCGTTTGATGCAACATTTATCAAACGTGGATCCTTCACCGGGGGCATTAGCGAAGGTAGTCAACTGAGAAATGCTTTATGTTGCTGAGATTCATGCAATAGTCAAGGCAAATTATTGCTGCTACACTGCCATCAAATATGTTTGGTATTTATACTTGCCAACCTGATGTTTAAGAAACATGCGTATGTTGCTTATGCTTATGAGTTAAGCAGCCATTCTCAAATTTATGAATAATATGTGTAATTCATTCCCTAAAATATGACAAAGATAAAAATGCATAAATCAGAGATCCTACCCACATTTTATGATATTGACTGTCATATATATTATAATACTGTAATATAATAATAAGCGCCAATCAAGATGTCATCTGTAATGCACTATAGATACCTTTATAATGCATTATAATGGTGCGTATAAGAATTAATAAAGCATTACAACACATCTTCTATTGACAGTAATAATGCATTACAGTGTTGATTACAATACTTCATAAGCTCCAACACTCCTCTACAATGCACTATAGGTACCTTAATAATGCATTATAATGGTCGGTATAAGAATTAATAAAGCATTACAGCATCTTCTATTGATAAGGCAATATAGTGCTAATTATAATACTTCAAAAACTCCAATGAAGTGCTCATCTATAATATACTATAGATACCTTCATAATGCATTATAATGGTCGGTATAAGAATTAAGGATCCTTTGTACTGCATTAGAAATAGATCTACAGTGCCTTATAGATGAGGCCTTCATAGAGCATCTGTAATGCACAATAAACATGGTTATAATGTGTTATGCCTTTTTATAAATATTTATGGCTATGTTTATAATACTTTATGAATGCATTATAAAGTGATATGGATGTGTTCATAGTTTCTTATAGACATGTCATTTATAGAAAGTGTTACCAAGTTATTAAATTAAAGGACAGATTTATTAAAGCGAAATTCAAATTGCTTTTTCATTTCTTAGACACACAAATATACTACTTTACAAAAAGTGAGTTAATATGTGACTCTTAAGAGTTACAGTGTGGAAATGTAGATCATTTCAGTTAGCTTCGAGAGAAAAAAATGAAAGACATCTCGAGCTCGAGCTCAGCTAACCGAATGACACCACATTTATGATCTCTTAACTCACATGTGACAATATTCCCCAGTCAATCATGAAACAGACATCGACATGAAGACCGTTAGACCAAACTTAACACTTGCTAATTACTCTGTTCTCCTTTGTCACTGTTTCTCGCGAAGGAATTTCACAACACAACACACCCTACATTATTTATGCATATTTAATAAAATTATAAAATTAACTCATTTTCTAATGTGATTCCTGATACATTCAGGCATTTTGAGTGCCACTGTGACTGGATACTCAAAATGAGATGGATGTATATATCTGGACAGATGCAACTTACTAATGTGCAGCCTGAGTTGAATTTACAAGAATACAATTTAAAGTTTACACACACATACACTCACATTCATTTTAGCTACCATAATTTTAGTAACATATATACCACTATTTTGGT
Source organism: Stomatorhinus ivindoensis (assembly GCA_019775895.2). NCBI lineage: Eukaryota > Metazoa > Chordata > Actinopteri > Osteoglossiformes > Mormyridae > Stomatorhinus > Stomatorhinus ivindoensis. The sequence continues at coordinate 18,671 of JABFEB020012272.1, forward strand.
AGTTTTGAAGAGGACCAACAATGCAGTACAACGGCAGAATGCATCATGGAATAGCTGGTCTCTCATACAATGCACAGGCAACCTTTCCTTGTAATGTATACAAATGTGCAACTCACTATGGCCACTTCCATCATCTTGACATCCTGATTGGCCCATAAGGGGCCCCGCCAACATTACTATGACGACCCATGTTGGAATGTATCTACTCTCCTAGTGATTCATGGCCATAGAGTGTTACTTTTAGTTTTTAATTTGAATCTTAGATTATGGTTTTTCATTTTTTTGAAAGAGGTGCACCAATATCATTAGCATGTGATTACAGCAGCTTTCGTCGTAGGCAATGAGGCAGCACGAGAGACAGGAGATATGGGGATTGGCAGCATGTAATAATCCCTGACCATGCTACTGACAAGCTAATTAAACAGCCAGCAGAGCGCATCTCATAACAGCCCAATCAACCAGGTTAACCCCAATGATCAATTATTCACAAAATCTCTGCAGCTTCAGCTGATGACACTGGGCTGACAGGCACCTTCTGTTTAACATACACTCTTGTGTTCACTGACAGCATGGCCCATTACAACTGCATTGTCAATGGTTCAGTCTTACCAAGTTCTTAAAAATCAACTGCACTGGCAACACACAGTAAGTAATACTATATTGGTTACATCCCCAGGCTGTAATTATGAAAAAATTATACATGTTAATAACATTAATACTATGTATTAAAATGTATCAGATTAAGCTGAAATGAGAGTCACCACACTTTTTATGTTCAACGATGTGCTAAAAAGGTCATTATATGTTGTGTTCTGCAAAGTTCAGGTCCACTTGATATTTCTCATAATTGTTATACTTCAAATGTTTCCATTTTAAACCCATAACACATTCAAAAAAGATAACAATGCAAGATAATGTAATAAGATCTATATAGACAAACAAATGAAATCAAAATTTCATCAGATGATATTTGCATCTATTTACTGTCATTTTGTAAACCAAACAGCAATGAATCATCTGCATTCCGCATATAATGGAAAGAAAAAAATATCCGGAAGATATGTGGATGTTTTCATAGTTTAGCAGTCACATATGAGAAACACAAAGACGCATAACTCTCAGTGTTCCTTGCAATGGAATTAATATAAAAAAACAAACTGAATCATTTATAAAGCCGTCTCAAGCTTTTCATTGGGAAATCCAGGATCTTGACAAGAAGAGCGGAAAACAGGCAAACAGGCATGTACAAAACGATGAGCTACATGTGGCGATTCTGTCATTTCCTTAAGTTTTTGTACGGTTGATTTCTGTTTATATACATTCAAGGTGTTTTACGGTGTAGACACTCTTAATGAAGTACATAATTGCATTCAGTATGCCCTGCTAATATAGTACTTGTGGAGTGAAAAGTCCATACTAATATATCAACAAGTAATAAGAAGATGACATCCAGCTGACCATGAATGGACAGATCAGACCATTTTAGTGTTTCCTTTAAGATCAATCTTATCTACCCATCAACTCATCGCAACTTGTACACACACTGACACACACAGGTACAGGTGCAAATGAAAGCAAAACAGCAATAAAGACACTGATTTTTAATCAGGACCGAAGACAAACCAAACATTTAGCATTTAAAAGAATTAAGTATCTCTCATATAACTAGGATTCAGGACTGGAGAAGTGAGCTACAATTCTCAAGAAGGGAATTGTAAGGAACAAAATGTGTGAAACTACAGCCATTAAACTTAATTTTGTTAATGACAGACAACATGCCTTGTGTATCTACTGTAAATGAAATTGCAGTCAGGACAAATGCTGAAATGGTATGCTCGTGTAACAATAGAATACAGATTTTACACATTTTCACATTCCAAAAACAATGACTCTGGGGATTTACCCATTTCAGTTCCTATGGGGACATTATGGCAAAAAAACTATGTGCACCCCAAGTAATTAACATTTTTCTGATATTAGTAACGACACAATCAAAAATATCATTAAAGCTCTTAGCAACTTGAAATATACACTGGATTTTAGTGTTGCTGTGCTTTTAATTATTTGGCCTTCAGTTTGTTGGTTAAATACATCACACTCTGATGGCATTGTGGTTTGTCACACACTAGTTTATAAATACATTTATAATAAGTTCTAGAGACTTGCAAGGGTAACATACTGTATATGCTAAATGTCTTGTCTAATCATCTGTCCAGTTAAAGTGCATTTTATCTCACTAAGCATTTGCAACTTTCCTCTAATTCCTTCCATCCTTAAACATTTTATATTACACTTAATTTGGAGTAACAAAGCTAATTTCTTATGTAGACGCAATATTTTGCATCTTCATAAAAAAAAAAAAATCCTAATGCCACATTGTACTTTTCACACAATTGCACAAGATTAAGTGAGTCCCCATCAACAGGATATTATAAGGACTAATTTAAAGTTATGCAGGTGCCATCATTAAAATGAGGCAGCCTATTTGTGTTATGATGAGTATTTTTACATGAAAAGACATTTTCAGTTTAACTAAAGCTGAAAACTAGAAACGCACAATTCCACTAATTTCATTGGCCACAATTTCGGTAGTGACTTCAGTATACTAAATGATTCACCCTAATCTGATCATTTCTGGTATTTGATGAATGAGATCCACTAAAAACAATTCTGAAACTGGCACAGGAATAAAAGCATAATGGTTGACAAAGCTGAGTAGACATTTTTTCTGCCATGTACAGACACAGAGGATGGTAATTAGCAAGTAACTGCAGACACTTCACACTAATCCCACAACATCCTGATAACTATCTGATTTTACCGTATATATGGGTAGTATAGGGTACATCAGTACTCTGTTCTCAAGAGGGACTTCGGCTCCTTCTGATGTTTAATTAATGATCCTTTATTTCACATAATTGTTCCAAACAAAATTTGAATTCTGCCTGGCAAGGTTAGACCTTAATGTGTTACCACACAAATCCTATAGTGCAGATAGTTCTTAACACAGAGAGTATTAAGTCATATAGACTTAACTTGATGAGTCCCTTGCTGGACATATCTAATGCAAGACTGAGATAAAATGGAACACAAAAACATTTCATTTTTGCTGTAAGCTGCTGTTCCAAGAACACATTTTAAAAACTGCCTTGCTTCTTCCACACCTCTTGCAGTGTACTAGAACATAGCTTTTTAAAGAATTAAATAAAAAATGCTATCAAAAGGTTCATGCCTCTCTATTGTGGTTCCTAGTATGGAGCAGGATTCAACCAAGAGTCACAAGACAACATTCAGAACGTTTGGGAGTATTTTATGTTTATAACTAATAAACGGATACACTCTAAAAAAAAAATCCGTTAAATTTACGGTAAATTACTGGCAGCCGTGAGTGCCAGAATTTCACAGTAAAAATTACAATAGTATAATATGGTCATGTATAATAAACTTTAAATATTTTCAGATTAAAATACTACATTTTCTTATGTAAAACTAACAGTTAAAAACCATAAGAACTACAAATTGTAACCGTAAAATGTACAGGTGTACATTTTCTACTGTGCTGTAGTATCTGTTGATTCTGGCCATGATGCCACATCACAAACATAGTCTGGTCAAAGCTCTTCTACTCATAGCCCTTAACAGAACTGTGAATCACACCAATCACCACAACACCTACCTGTATAACAGCATACAAAAACAAGTATTACTTCTAACCGGAGAAACAGGGGGAGGGTCACTGTACGAACAATGGGAACTACAAATGGTGGGTAACTTATACACAGTCAAACACATGAGGATAAAGCTTAAACTTAAGCAGGGCACCAGTACAGAACATACAATGCATGGAACCTGGAACATTAACTACATGCATGACATAGACAGCGGCCATTCTCAGCACGACAATGCGGCATGCTGGGATACATGCAAATAGGCCAGACAGTGCTTGGCTCACCGTCGCCACAGTATAAGTTCTACTGTAAAATTACAGGAGCACTGTTTAATGTATAACATCCATCCATTTTCCAAACCACTTATCCTTCTGGGTCTCGGGGGGGTCTGGAGCCTATGGACATAACCCAGGACAGGGGGCCAGCCCATCACAGAGCACACTCACACACCATCCACTCTCACATGCACACCTATGGGCAATTTAGTAACTCCAATTAACCTCAGCCTGTCTTGGACTGCGGTGGGAAACCGGAAGAAACCCCACAACGACATGGGGAGAACATACAAACTCCACACACATGGAACCCAGGCAGAGACTCGAACCCAGGTGCCAGAGATGCGAAGCAACAGAGTTAAACACTGCACCACCCCCATAACACTATACCATGTCTCCATAAACTGTAGAACTACTTATTTAAAACTATATTTTAACACATATTCTCATGTCATTATCATGTTAGAGATTACATTAGTAAGTGAAATTATTTCATGCTACAAAAATCGCATTCAAGAAAGATTTTATACTTACAATTGTTTTATATATTTTAAATATTTCTTATTGAAATTTACAGTATTTTCCTGTTATCATTTAAGGTATTTTACAGTAGTTTTACTGCAGTTTTAAAAATTGTACAGTCAATGTATTAAATACAGAAATATTTTGTATTTACATTTACAGTTCTTTTTCTATATTTCACATGGTATTTTACCTGATTGTTTTTTACTCTATTTTTCTGTCACCATTTAAGGTACTTTTACCATATTTTTTTTACGGGAATTTTTTACAGTGTATACTTTTAGATGTTTTTATCCAATGTGACATACTTTTGAGAGACCATGGTTCAGGGGTGTCAGAAGCATTTTGAATGTGGGGGGGACGCACTGGCAGAAAACTAATATTTTATGTTAAATGTGGTGGGGGTCCAAACTAATAATTATGATATGTGAGGGGGACACGTCCCCCTCAGATTTCATGGCGGCGACACCCATGCCATGGTAATATTTATGCAAATGTCCGAGACATTGTTTGCTTTTTCCACTGCTGGTCTTTGTTCATATAGTTTGCCAAATCCCAAGCAAGATATGACCTTGAATATATTGTATCCTTAAATTACACTAAGAAACACAAATATTCTGTCTTTGAGGAAAGAGGTTTATTGAATACAAATGGGTTGCTTGACCAAAATTCTGTTGCTTCACACAATGTGAGAACCACTTCAATATCTGCTCTGGTTTTTGTTGGCACTGAGTGAAATCACTCAGCCAATCACAGGCTTTCAATAGGTGATGACAATTTCAGGCACAGAGACCTAACCTGCAGTCACACACTACCCCGTACATAGACATGATAATATACTAATTATTGTTGGCTAGGCAGGTAGCCAGTTAGGTCAAAAAGACAGGGGCTAAAAGCTACATTAAGGCAATGTTATATAAAAATTAGCTACTGCCATACAACACAGTTACAGATTACCAAGAAATACACAAAAAAAGACCACGCATTATGGAAAACATTATTAATGTGTTAAATAGCTACCTACCACTTGAACTAGAACTGAATTATAACCAGCTATAATAAAAAAACCTCTTCAGATTGAATTTATTCATTTTTAATAAACAGTAGGTGGTCAATTCATTAAGAACTGAAATGAGTGGAATCTCAGTTGTACTAAACCATTTTGGGAGGTGTGTAGATAAGTGGTTGACATTTTTCTATATAAGAAAATAACTTAAAATGTAATGCATTATAATTTGATTATTATAGAAATACATGACTTTGACACAGATACTCTTTCCTGAAAAGGTAAAAAACATCACTTCAACATTAAATTTAATAAAAATCTATACTACTATGGCAAGGTGGTTGGTGTGTTAGACTGTACATAAAATATCACGATAACTAATTCCTAGCTTACTTAACTTGAATTTAAATACCTTTTTGTCGGCAAAATTGTAGAAACTAGTAGATAGGCTCTACATCCTGGACAAAACTTCACTAAATGTGTAAACTGTAAGTTACATAAAGGACAGAAAGTTAAGTACGCCCAGATAGTTAGGTAATTCTTACACCATTTACTTAATTGCTTACAGCACTTATTTAGATTAGCTAGCTTCTTATATACCACCTACGATTTTGATTATAGGGGTCGAATGTTATACTCACCCTTACAGCGCTTCCATAAGAAAGTGACTCCCATGAGCCTCAGCGACTGTTCTGTTTGACTAGAGGTAATTGTGATCTTTATGGTTGGTGAGAGTTCAATTTGGCAATGGCTGTTCATGTACAATGTATGTCATTTTATATAGTTGTTTTTTTACATAATAGTATTTTTGTTTTTGGTGTGTTTGAATGTGCCACCGTCTGTTCAGGTTATCAGTTATAACAGTACTCGCTTCTCTGTCTAGAAGAGCAACACACATTTTGATACTAGATATGACTTGTCTAGTGTTGGTAAAGTTAACCTGTGGATAGCATGAAGGCTATGGAGGTTACAGGAAAACCAACAAACATGGGAAGCTATGCTAAACGTCACAGCATAATCAATTTATAAATGAAGCAGAATGGATATGAATGGGTAAAATTTACTTCTGTTTCAGATCCATTTATATCAGTTTCATTTGATCTACTGTATGGCCAATAACTTAAACTGCATATAAAGACATCTACGAAATGTGACAAGAAGTCTCGGATAGCTCGCACATATTAACTGTATAAAACTGTATTCTGTATTATTGAGAATACAGATGTCTACACAACAGACAGCAACACAAACAAATATTAAACGAGGTGCCTGCTTCCCAACCGCGTCTCAGTAACGGATTTCCTGGTTTTTACAGCTAAGTATATACCCTTATCAACATTCACAACAGTAACGGGAAGCATTCGTTTTTAGTATAAAAGCTTGTCGAAACATCAGTGTTAAGCTAAAAGCAGCACTTTAACGTGCGCAAGGCTGGAATAATGTCATATCTCAGAGCTTTTGTATATGTACACATTATGTTAAAACTTTAGGCACGCTCGGGACGCGAAAACAAATGCAAGATGGTTCGTTGTAGACCATTTATTTGAAAAAATATGCATGACAGAGAGACAGAACCGCCTAAATTATAAGCACACGCGTTAGAGGTTTGGATAAGTGTCCGTCCCCGAAGAGTCGTGTCCGGCTTACACTCGCACCTGACTTGCCGCACCATGGCAAGTGACTGGACGTTTATATCCGTCTGCAGCAAAATGATTCTCCGTCACATGCAGAAACTGTCACACTCAACATAAATAAATGCGTCAGGTGCACTTCCAGCTTAATGTATTATGTTAAAAAACCTGTCCCAAAGAAATAATTCTGTAATGTCGGTTTCACAGACACCTGTATTCCCCTCATTTGCATTTCGAAAATATGAATGACACAGGTTTCGTCCATTTATATTATGAGTTTGCCTACAACCCAGACTAAATTCTATCATTTAAAGAGAGAGTTACGTGGAAAGTTGAACATTGAAAATCTATTATTAAAAGAATAGCTAAAATATGATCAAATATTAAATTTTTATCTACGTACCTTTGTAGGAATGCATTCAACGTAATAAATTTATATGAAAAAACGATTGTAGAAATTAAGTTCTCGTGTTTTTCGTTAAAGAAGTAAGCAAATATATAGTTACCTTGTTTCAGTTTAATTTCCATGCTATTTGTATTCAACAACTTCCCTCTGCTGGACAGCAATGTCTCACTGCTACGGTCCTATAAACAGATAATAATCCGCCATAAAACATAGTCCCAGTAAGTCCCAGCTCCAAAAAAGAAAGAAAAAAGTGGCTGCAATGCAAAAACTTTGTAGTTAATAGTCAAGTTAGTTTTCAGTAAAGTGGGACTACAGAAATATGAACTTGATTTTTATATTGAGGAGTAGGGATAAAATTGCAGTCTATTTTTGCCTAAAATGAAAATGTGGATCCTTCCGCTTATACCTAAAATTAAGCAGTAGGAAGTTACATAAAATTTGTTTTTATAGTCACGACTGAACGTTTATAAATTAAAAATTTCTTCATGGATTGCTGCCCTTTCTGGAATCTATAGATTACAATACAACTCATTTATATCTTACACTACCTTCATCCGCTTGTATTACCTATGCATTACATTTTTCCTGCATTAGATACGAGTTCACACCGGAGACTCACGTCCACTCCTTTCGATTTTGTTCTTTTTCTAAATCCTTATTATACCAATCATATTTATACTGCCTGCAAGGAATTTTTTTCATATATCATTGGCTTAAATAGTATTTAAAACTCCGTTTGTCAGCATGATAACCCTTCTTTCCGGATGTGAGTGATTTGGTTTTAAGCATACCCAGTAACAAGCTTTTCCCGCTGGGTATTGGCTTCATTCATGCACCTCCAAGTTTCGGAAGCACTATCAGTTTCAAGGGATATATTTATTGTATGGTAATATGGGTGATAATTCAGCTCCACAAGCTATCGCTTGACACAACTTTAATTCATTTCGCACACAGCAGACGCGTGTGTCTCTACAAAATGGCCCTTACTACTCCAAAGCTTCTAAAACGTGGGTCACTAAAATGGGAAGTGAGTTGCCACATGCTTTTCTCAATGCACAGAAAATGCGCTCCAAAGCTGACATTATTCTTGACCTCATATAGCCTATTAATGAAACTGATCGAAGGATTGGGGAAGAGGTAATACTGAAATACAATTCGTTGGTTGGTGTGGTAAATATGTGACAGAATTTTAAATGTATTGCCGAACACGTGTAACGTAAGGATTGTAATTATATTTAAATATTTGATGACAGTAGCCGTATGCATACATACAGTATTGCGCAAGCATTAATCAGCCCAAGTAAATTGCTTTATGGAGTCATATGTTTACCGAACTGCAATGGGCTAGTGTGCAATCTATATTGCAACAAGTCTACCCTGGAACCTTAGCACCCTTATGGGCAAAAGTTGTCAAGACTAACCCGGAAGTTGCAGTGGGTGTGCCATTCACTAGCGTGCGTAACACGCGTGGGTCTTTCCGTATGGCTAAACGTGTCAACGCCTGGTGGGCGGACCCCATGGCGATTGGCAAGTAGCCTATAAGCGCAACGCAAGTCACTTAACTTACGGTTGGTGGCATTAGTTTTACAAACGTTGCGTATTAATATGAACTGTTTCAGATCTGACTCTTATTTAACCAATCGACAGTTATGGTATATGGTTACCTCTATTCAGTACTGTTCTATGTAACCTACCTTCTGGTGTTTTGACACCATAAAAATATGACATTTAAAAAATATGACAGCCACAGCGCTTGATTTTGACCATCTCCACGTCAGTCCTTGAGTAGTAATAGTCATTATTGTGGACAAAACAATAGTCAAAGCCATCTAGTGTGTGCGAAGTGAACCGGACGTGACAAACGCTTCTAATTTATTCAATTATAGCCCACACTAATAATAATATTACTAAATGTTTCAGCAGTGATTTGCACAGTATTTTCCCTTATCTTGCACATTTGTACATTGGCATTGGACTATCCTGGAAGGCTTTTGACTGTTTGGGTGCCCTATGATAAAATCTGAGAAGAATAGTTTCCGAAACAACTTGTGGTAAAAATATCTAAACAACATTAATTAACCCCCCCCCCCCCCCTATTTAATGTAGCAATTCGGTGAATATTGTAAATATTAAATATACCTTGCACTGCTTTTAAAGAGCTTGATGTATACTGTATTGACTATACTTAGAGAGCTTGATATATACTGTATTGATCACTACTGTATTGAATAAGTCATTAAGTTACCACCATTTTTGTTTCTGCCATTCAGGTCTGACGCTAGAGGTCGCCACACACCACTACAAAAGATATACAAAAGATGCACCTAGAAAAGTGTCTTTATTCTGTTCATTTAGACAGAGAAATTCTGGACCAGATGACAAATTGTCACCCCCACCCCACAAAATTTTGTGTATTCAAATATCTCTGTAAAGTGCTGGGCCCCGAAATCTGCCAGGGTGTCTATGCCCCTACTGCGCCCTTGTTCACATTTAAACCACACAACCAAAATGAACCTTTCGGGATTCTGCATGACAGGGTAGTACATATTTGTATATATATTTTACATATTTAGCAGACACTTTTGCTGAAAGCGATATACAAGTGAGACACATAGTACTTTGCAAACATTCATGCAGTCAAGGAATCAGCTAAACGTAGGTGCAGCTCGACTGAGCTTTCAGTGAATGCCCAGGTAGAAATCCATGGACTGTGATAAACCAACTAACTTGATAGTAACTAAATGGGGAATCCTGCAACGACTGGGTGTCACTGAACCATTCATTTAAAATATACAACCTTTTGTGTTCCTCCCTCCCACAGACACAGTCGGTATAATACTGCTGATACCCATTACTTTTCTTTATTCAGACTTTTAAATTGTCTTTGAAACTTGGGACAGTGGTCTCTTTTCCTAACCTTGGTTTCTACACCAGCTCTCCTCTGAATCATACTGGTGATTTTCCTGAAAGTCAAACACGGCCTTTTGTTGAGAAAACGTCATCCCTTGCTGCCGCTATACTATCACTGTCACAGTTTACTGACCACCGGTGCGGCCATTTAGTCATTAACAACAAAAAACATTTCTCTGTGGCAGAAGTCCTGTACCACATCTACTGGGAAATGAACAATGAATCTCTATTTGACAGCACTGACAAGGCCATAGATTTGGTAATGGACAGCAGGGACAGGTTCCTACTGATATTTGTGGGAGTACCATATGTATTTAGGTGGATACTTTGTTTGGGGCTCATTTTGACCCTATTAGTGTTGAAACCAAATCTAGGCCCTTGACCTTAATTCACTCAACCAAGCCATTAGGCTCTGGAAGATATGAAAATGCCTGTGATTTATGAATATTCAACTACAGGGACACCAAAACTCAAAATTTCTACCCTTATCTAGGAGGTACTACATGTGATTCCAAAACAACTTATGCACTCTTACACCCGACCTCAAATTGTGCCTTCGTATGTATTGAAAAATCAGGCTTCAGTCCACGTGTAAAGGTAATCACCAGGCACCAAAATGTGCTTGTTTTCTGTCTGAATTTCAAATAAAAGACCAAGAAAATTCACCAGCAAACCACTCCTGGGGCCATGATGTGACTGATGGGTTTAAATGTGCAGAGGGAGGTGGTGCCCTGGTCTGACAAGAGGCACAGGCAGGAGAAAACTGCATGGAATTGCTGTGCAACAGTCAGCACAGAATGGACCAGTGTTCTTGGGAGTACCAACTCAACTGCAAATGGGACAATTACTAAGCTCTAGAAATCAAATCTGCTCATCTGTTATCAAGGTCAGCAATTTACTCCTAAATCTCAGTTTTTCCAGTTCATCGTCACCCCCTGCAGACTTCACTTGCCAGTGCTGGAAACCCCATGGAACTCATACCAATTTCGAATCAATATAATCACAATGTGATATCCAGTTACTATTCTCCCTCATCTGTCTGTCAACTATATTAGCCTACAGGAAGTTGCTGCACCAGACATTTGAGAGCAAACAGGGGAGAACATGCTGCTGGACTTTTAACAATATTGACTTATAGATCTAAAATCTGTGTGACAATTACACTGAACCACAAACAGCTGTAAATTACTTGTATTCAATACTTGAAAATAAGTGTGAACACGTGGCATGGAGGTGAATACTTAAATAAATATAAACTGGACATTCTCATCACCTGATCTTACCAGACAACCTGTGGTGATTCCTGAGAGCTATAACAAGCAGTTACATTAGGGTCCCAAAACAGTGAAACCGAGCTATTGTTTCTTCTTAAGAAAGGCCAGTCCCACCCTTCCACTGTACTTTAGCGTAGTCAGCCCTTATAGAGAGATCTGATTCCCATGTCGGGGTTGGAGTTGGTGCTCCCTGTCATCATGTGCATCATTCTTGGGTCTGTTCAGGCCACCTCAGCTGCATCCCTGAAAGTTAGCAGGCAGTGTAACAGTGAATGAGCTCTGGCCGTCTATTTACTGGACAATGAGTAATCTAATACTGCATGGATGCTACGTACAGTAACTGCTTCACCCACTCGGATTACTGTCCCTCCAACCCGTGAAGAATTATCCATCTACCAGGAACATCACTAGAGATTTATGAAAAGGGGCCTTTATTACTGGGATGTGGTTTTAATGGAAATGATCAAGTGCACACTGTTTAAACCATTTAGTGTACATTTATTTGGTAGGGGGAGTAAAGAGCATTTTAGAACCTTTCAAGAACTTTACTCGCAATAAAACACTGGGGACACCCCTGGCAACCAGGGCAGTGAGTGGTAATCATGTGTAAAATATTTCCCCAAAAAAGTATTTAAATAACTACTTGTTCTACTTCACAGATCTGCAGACCCTCTGAGCTAAGTGAGGTTTCAGTCTATTTATATACATATACATATACATATACAGTAAGTATAGATATAGGTATAGGTATCGTGCCTTTCTATACTTATATCTCTATCTACACTTATATGTATATGTATATAAATAGACTGAAGCCTCACTCAGCTTGGATATTTAAGTTATAAAAGACAAATAGAGATGATGTAAAACAACTAACAGACGTGCTGGAACAATAATTTATCTCTCAGTGTTGACAAAACAAAGCAGATGTCTGTCTTTTGTACATAGCTGAGATGACACTAAAGCTTTGTTTGATTTGACTTCCAAGGAAGTCTCCAAAGTGTCCCTTCTGAGAGAGTCTCCTGAAAAACAGGTCAAAAGAAGGATCAGCTTCTCAAAATTGACACAGCTTACTTTTTACAGATCAAATCTGTCATAATCATCATCTGTTCTGCTTCTGATACCAGTTGTGCTGCATAAAAAATCTCTGTGTATATTTATTGATATACTAAAATAATGTTTATTTGATAAATGTAGGCGGGTGGCATGGTGGATTAAGTGGTATAGATAATGAGTGGATGGTAAACGTAACATAAGACTCTATCGAACAATTAAAGTGGAATTGCTATTGCTATTTCAGTGGAATGAGACTGACCAAAGAGCTGTTTGGGACCTGAAAGTATCAGTTCTTGTTAGTGAGTTCAGCCAAATGCCTTGATTCACTGAAAACACCTGTAACGCTATCAGTAATACATGCCTGGATTTTGAACGCAAACCATTTCCTGTTGTAGGGAGCACTGTTATACCCCATTGTTAATGTACATTTCCCAACACGTGTCTTATCGCAAAATAAATCAGGGATTCAATAAACTAGCAAGAAATAATTTGACTCCCTCCTTACCTACATCTCCACCAAATTAGAGTGCTTTATCAATCGGTATAAGCTGTACTGGATTTGAGAGGTAGCATCTGGCTTTTCCATGTGGTACATGTTATGTTTGGTCATAGACAACTAAAGAAACCATCTTTCAGAAGACAAAATTTATATCTAAAAATTAAACTCAAGTACACCATCCCATATACTGGTATACCAATTAATTATACTAATGCATTTTATATATGCATTCTTTAAGATAAAGGCAGGTGATTCAAAGGACAGGCGTTTGGATTGTCCATGTCATTCTTTTATTTTCAACATTCCAATAGGCCTTGGGCATTAAAGATTGCTTTCCAGAAACCTGAGTTCATTTTGTTAGTTCTTACATTAATGAAAGAGCTGTCATTAAATCTTAGTCTTGATATCTTCTGTCTGTTAAGGTGAAAATCATTCCATAACCGCTTCAGAGGAAACGTTTCTTAATTAGTGATGAAGTTTAGCATTATTTGAGGTTACAGTGATGCTGTATTGTTGTAATAACCTTTTGGCTGTTTAGTAATGCTTACAGACGGACCACTTAAACGAAGCACTGTTGGGAAACGCATTCTGTAGCGAAGATTTCAAGCCCGTTCAATCATTATGTCTATTTAAATACACAAACCTTGCACAATAAGGAAGTACTGAAAAAGAAAAAAAAGTCATGGGCGTGACCTAAAGGTCTTAACTCCTTTTCCCTGATTCAAGTCGGACCGAAGGAGATAACGTAACGGATTTAAATATAATTTTCAGGTGTTACCATCTGATGGACGGAATTAAAATCATCCAGGTCTAAAAAAAGGTTAGTGGCAGAAAGTAGAATAATTCATTACGTTGATATGATGTAGAAGTTCTGCATTTGCGTACCTGTATTGTACAAATGAGTGAAATAGTCTCTTACGTTACTACCTGGAGACATTAGGCTTCATCATACACCGTTTATAAATAAATGTTGCTTCTAAAATATGTGAAAAATATGAACACATTAGCAGTAATGTCCACCAGATGTCGAAAAATGATGTTTGAATCATCTTTGCGTTGAATCAACCGGTTCTGGTGGAACATTCCCAGTTTTAGTATCGCCTAAGGTAGCTTTTGGAGGTGTGCATTTTATATGGGGTTGAGATGAGCGAAAGGAAAGGCAAGCGCTGTCAGTACAGTATAGTTAATTGTGAGCGCGGCAGGTACCCAGTATTGGTTCCAGTGACATTCTCATCATTTTGCTGTAATGACTACAGTTAGTAGAAAATGTGTGAGTCAGAAGTTAAACATGAACGTGTTTTGAAATGCTTCTCTATAGTCCGTTAGTTATCTTGGAATATTTTAATTAACTATACGGTATAAATATTTTTTAATTTGGGCATGATTGAGAAAAGTGACGTTTTTTCTTGCATATGAATTTCCGCAAGTGTTCTAACGCAGATACACTTTTAATTGTCGCATTTTTGCGTTTTAATTTTCTGCTTGTCAGTGTATTTTTGACTGGCGTTCCTTCCAGCATGTACAACCGCTTCGTGCCCTGTGCTGTCTTAAACAGACCCCAGGGCCCAGCCACCCTGCAACCCTGCCCAGAATAGGTGGGTAATGGGTGGATGTAAAACGTTTTTGGAATTAGCTGTTTCTCGTTTTATAAAGGTAAGAGATTGTCACACCCATCTGTCCTAATTCGGAACTACCGAATACAGGCATCATTATTAATTTTGCTAGTTTACTACAGACAACAACTAGCAGAATCTGTGGGGAAAAATGCAATAAAAATCAGGGCCCCTTTGCATCAACTAGCTGCATATTGACTTTTACATGCAAGTTTAAAGCAGCCGATTTCACAAAGGTGTTTAACTATAGAGTGTGATAATGAATTTAGTTTAACAGATCCTTAGTGATCTACTGGCTCTTAAGCCAAGTGTGTGAGTGCTTCTGTTCTTGTAATTTTACCCAGCATAATTGTTCAGGTGAGGGAAAGCCCTTTACCATATTATAGAATTGTTTATCTTTAAAGCAGCTTAGATTACTAAGGCCATATGTCCGTGTTTATAGAACAAACAAAACATAGTATAAAGCTGAAATGGTTCTACAAAAGGGGTGGCATGGTGGCACTGTGGTTTGCATGTGTTTAAAGTTTGGCTCCTTGACTATGGAGTTTGTGGGATTTCCTCTAGGTACTTTGTCCCCATAGTCCAAAAATATGTCTATATGAATTGGAGTTACCAAACTGCCCATAGGGTTGTTCCCTGCCTTGTACCCATAGGCTCCAGACCCCCTCAATCCTGCATAGGACAAGTGGTTACAGAAAATGGATGGGTTATATAACAATAGTATCCAAAATTACATCTGCAATTAAATGATTGTGGTAAGGTTAACTGTAACCCTATTTTTAATGCAACACCATTACCTGCAGTATAAGCTTTTCAAAGGTTTTTTAAGGCTATCAAGTCTGGGTCTGGAAGATATATATGTTTTAGGAATTACACTATAATGGCACTGATTGTCAAATAAAGTCACCTTTAAATATAGGGTTATTTTAAACAAACATCACTGAATAATCTGGCAAAAACTAAGATCTTATATTTTATATTCGGATTTGTATGTAATTCTGTTTGTTGGTCAGCGCTTAGATTAGGGGTAGATGGATTCACCTTCATGTGTGTACACAGATGAATTGGCACCCATGGAA
The DNA here is from genome assembly GCA_019775895.2 of Stomatorhinus ivindoensis. Taxonomy (NCBI): domain Eukaryota; kingdom Metazoa; phylum Chordata; class Actinopteri; order Osteoglossiformes; family Mormyridae; genus Stomatorhinus; species Stomatorhinus ivindoensis. Next base: position 34,610 of record JABFEB020012272.1, read on the forward strand.
CTATTCTTGTCTCTGTGTATAATCTAAAAGTATTACTATGGTAAAAAAATTTCATTGGTTTACAAAATATGGTATTTCACAGACACTCCGGCTTTTGCAGAAATACAATATTTAAAAAAAATTCATACAGCATATGGAGAACGTGTGAACTCACACATGACAAATACCTCCAACCCTGGAGTTGTGAGGTCAGCTTGGTACAAAATATTATATTATCCTTTTTGTTGTGGCTAATGATAATAATGGTCATGATGAAGATGAAAATAATAATAATCCACATCATGGTCTCAGTCATATCATCAGGAAACAACAGGACCTGATAACTAGAGACAAACCAGAAAGCTGGAGGCGAACTAGATTAGACATTTCAGAGTTTGCAGTCTCTGAGCACCAAGAGCGAGCGTTCATAGCAGCGCATGTTTTGGCAGGCAGGCTTGCAGAAACTGCAGGAATGCGTATCTAGAAATCACCCGTGTGTCACTGTTATTTTAACGTTGTGCCTCATCTCTGCAGCGTCTTTCAAAACCCTCAACATTGTGCAAGGACCATAATGTGACTGAATTTCATAGAAACACCGGAAAAACATTGATTCTACTCGAGAATATTACTTTTTTTGTATCGTACAGCTGCTTACATATCCACTGCTGGCTGTTCACCTGCTAGGCTAATTGTGAGTGCTGTGGGGAAAAAGCATTAACTCAGATGTACAGAAGATATTTTGCTGCCAAGATTAACCCCGAAGGAAACCTTGTATCAGAATGTGCAGCAGAGTTGTGCCATTGCAAACCTGTATGCACTGCGCCTTGCGTCTTCACCCCGCCAGCCCTGTTGTTTTCCTAAGACACATCCCTTCTCTTGCCCCAAAGCTAGTGCCTCATTAGACGCAAGCTGGGATTTGCCAGATTTGCTGTCGATACCCCATGAGTCACAACTAATTGTCGCATGTTGCTAGTCGAGCTTCAATGCATGGAGATTCGTCCCCATTATCAGGGATGTCAGTGGTGTGGAAAGAGCTGGACTGTGAGATAATAGGAAGGGGTGTAAATGCAGGAACAGATTAACATGTGTATAATTACTATACTTAGGATATTACTGAAATAGTCTTACATAACTGGCATGCTGTAAGCTGTTGCCACAAGAAAAACCAACAAACCAGGGCCTAGATCAGATAGGGCCTCTTGAGGCTTATCTATAGCAGTTCTTTTTCTCAGTCAAAGGGAATTACTAAGTTATAAATTAACTGGATTTATTGGGTTAATGACCAGTGGCTGGGTTGCCAACTCTCACGCACGTGGCGTGATACACAGGCTTTCAGACTTGAGCAATCATGCAAGAAATCTTACAGCAAATCTATATTATTCCATTCTAAACCTAAAATCAGCTACATCAAAAGCGTTGGAGAAGTTTACAAACCCTACAGACTATTTACAAGGTGATAAAACTGTTACCTACATGTAAATGCGTGTGCGTGTGTGTGCAGACTTGTCTTGAATTGAAAGTATCATTCCAGCTAGCTAAGGAAGCTGCCAATCTCGCAGTTGTGTGATGTTGAAGAAAAAAAATGAGTACATACTGACAGACGGGCTGAACTTTCACATGGAAACTCTTTGCTTGCAGACTTCTTGCTTCTATTTTGACATGCTGCATATTCTAAGCCTCTTCAGGGTTGGAGGGGCCAATTACAGACCCCCAGCAGTATACTTTTCATCTTCTCCCCCTGTACACACTTCCTCCATGTACTTTAGTTTCGTCTTTCAGTCCAAAAACACAAACCTTGGTCAGTTGGTCTAGGTAAGTGCGCATCCTGGAAAATATTCACTCAAAGAGGCTCTCTTTATAACGTACATCAACATATATATCAGCTGTCCGTGTCTTGTTCTGTATTCCATTGAGATATAGTTTATTGGTAGCTGTACATAAATGTTCTTTTTAAAGAATTCATTGATGTTCTTCCGTTGCAGACCATATACATATACTTGCTTGTTTTAGTGTAAATAGTTATCAAAAAAAAAAACACAAGATTTTTTCTGTCTCTGTATTGCTGTTTCAGAGACAGTGAGCATGCAGTCCTGACGTTGACCACAAACTTTTATAGAAAGGCAAGTTAGTTGCCTCACTGAGTGGCCCCATCTTTCAACCGCCTGCTGTTGGGGCAAGTCTGTACAAAGTATTTCAGCTAAAAAAATCCACTGTTGTGAGAGGGTGTAGGAAGGAATTCTTAGCCTGTGGCAATGATAGAGTTTCTCTCAACGATAAGGGAACAGTAAGAGTGTTATTTATTGCAGCTGACCATGTCATCTTTAGTTTGGGGATTTTCTTTCCTAAATCTCTGTTCCTCGTGTAACGAGGGTGCCTTTTATTGTATATTATTCATGACGTGTAACTCTTGTACAGGGAATCAATTTCAAGTCACCAAAGCATTGAGACTTGGCCTTGTGTTTAGAAAAGCGAGTGCAAAGCTCAAATCCAGGGCTGCAGCAGGTGAACCAGACCCATTTGAGTGACGGTATAAGATGTAGAGGCTAGTGGGTTTTTTTTCCTGATAACAGGGTGGGTGGGTGGTCTTGCCTCAGACCAACACATGCGCCGGCTCTACATGTATGCAGTTTGCATGTTTTCCCCGTGTTTTAATTGTATTTTCTTCAGGTACTCTTCCCGCACAGTGCAAAAACATGCTAAATCATACTTTTCAAATTACCCATAGTTGTGCATGTGTGTGTGGCCTGCCTGGGTTATTCCCAGCCCTGCCCCTGTAGCCACTAGGATAAGCTCCTCCCACCATAGGACAAGAGGGTATGGAAAATGGAGGGATAGGTGGACTGTCTGTATATAAATGCTCCGGGACCCACTCTGTTATATCAAGTAGTAGAGAGTTGTGATTTACTGTTTATTTGCCATTCACACAACTACATAGAAATTCTCCTTTCTCATATACTAGTTTGCTCTCCTTTGTGATACACACAATATGTTGGCATTTCTGGTTTTGCTGGCCTGGTGCCAGTGGCTCCAGAGGGCAAACCTGATCTCAGTGAGTGCTTTGGACACTGGGCTCCACTTCACTTGAAGTGGGGTGATACTGGGTCTTGCTCTTCTGCTTTTCCCAGTTGAACCAGTATTAATTAATGGACATGCTACAGTTGCCTTGAATTATTATTATTAAGCACAACATACACAATTAGAAATGTATACAATTAGTAAAAATTAAAAATAATTAAAAATTAAAGCAAGAATAGGCATGTCTTTTTGTTGATGTTACATATTTTCAGGCATTTCACACAAAATATATTTCAAAAACCGTTGAGTTTGTTATATATCTCTGAATTCTGCACAAATTCAGCTTTTCAATTGAAGTGGTCCTTTAACTTCATAACACCGATTTTCTTAAAAAAGGACTGAAACATACAGGTAATTTGACATTTTTGTGATCTTTTACATTTTTAATATGTAAATCGACCAAGAAATGTCCATATTTTTCTTACCTGAAGTAAGCTTCATTTATAGAAGCTCAGAAATTCCAGCAGTGCTGTATCCTGACCAGCAAGCACCAGCCATCTTGTTTTTCCAAACTGGTTTCATTCAGGAATCGTTGTTGCCGTTAGCTTTCACACTCATGTCCATATGGGGTAACATTCATAAAGAGTTCTACACGGGACTTTTGTTTTAAAACCAAGTCATATAGAAGATAATCAAATCTAAATAGCTGTCCACTATAGTGGGCACCGTGCATGAAAGGGGGCCTCACTCCACTGAGTTGCAGTGAAGCTCACTCTTGCTTCAGCCAGGAAATGGTTCATTTTTAGTGTCACCTCATAGAAAGGAGGAAGACAATGTAAGGCTGCCATATTTTTGCAACAAGTATAAGTTCACAGATCATTCTCATCTCGGGTGAGTTTTTACAGGGTATACGCAGGCAGTCCCGAGGTTACAAATGAGATCTGTTCCTTAAGCCCGTCTTTAAGTCGAATTTGTAGGCAAGTCAGAAATAAAATAGTACATAATAACAATAATAATGTATATAGTAATAAGAGTTACTACATATGATACTGTACTGTACCTCGAGCTAACGAACCATGAAGCAGGTCAATGTTTTCATGAGTGTCACGGAATTGTGTGTGGATTCACTGTTAATAATCATTGTATTTAAGCAAAATTTTTTATGTAATAGACTTTATGGCAGGCCGTTTGTAAGTAGGCCTGTGAGTTGTCCGTAAGTCTGATGTTGTTAACCCTGGATTCCCTATATATTTCACTTTCAGGCAACTTTTTTTTAATCATTGTAAGCAGCATTAGTTAGATCTCAGGAAAAACTGTGCAGTTGTATTGAGAAATGTTGCCGTAATTTGCCTCAGAGAAGATCTTCATTAATGCTCATAGGCATATTATAAAAAAACGAGCTGTGTTTTGTGAGCTAAGTTACATTAGATAGCAGCGTTAGCTTAGCAGCTCACTTGGTATATCAGGGTTTATCTGCAGCTTCACACACCCAGAGTTCTGCCTTTGATTCCCTTCCCTGTCTATGGGGTTTTCTCCAGATGCTCTGATTTTCTCCTGCAGGCTTAAAATGGGTGAATTGGTGTTTCTAAGTTGCCCTTGATGGGTCCTTAAAGTAGGCTGGCTTGCTGCATAGGGTATTCCTCTGGGTAGGACATTCATACTCACAATAACCTGGTAGTTTATAAAAGATTATGGGAATGGATGACAGCATGTTAATTTTGCAACAGCTTTTCCTCCAAATTAAGTGTGATAGTCACTATAACAACCAATGTGGGGATCTCTATAGAATTTTAAATATTTGTTGCATATTTGGCAGGTACTTTCATCTAATACAATGTATAGTTGAAAAATTAGGGTCATTCAGTCCCTGGAGCAATTGGGGGTTAATGGCTTTACTTAAAGGGCCACTGGTGAAACTTCTTTGCCAACCACAGGATTTGAACCCCAGTTCTTCCAATCACAAGCACACAAAGCCGTTGTAACACACAAAGCCGCGCACTGAAACTTATAGCAAATGAATGCTAACTTGCCAACTTTGTGCCAACTTTTCCCCCAGCTATGGTGTGGCAGTTCCTTAAACAACTTGTGTGGAGATGTCTGTAGATACTGTATACTGGAAATTAGCCCATCCTGGTGGCAAGGAGATGCAAAGGGAAGAACTGGACACAGCCCCACAGAAAGACAGTACATCTGCCAGAATCCTCAAAGTCTGCTTAGTCGGCAGCAGCTCCAACCTGGGCAAGAACTTCAAACTGGTCAAATGCGACAGCACATGGGAGATCAGGGTGAGTCATCTGGGGGGAAATTATAGTAGAGGGAGAAAACTATAGGCTATGTATGTATTGCTGCTAGCTAAATATAAAATTTTTTCATGATGACTGTGTTAACAAAATGAATGTTCAGTTCCATCTCTAAATAAAATTCTAAATAATATCACATAGTGATATTATTTTGTTATATTTTTATAAACTCAGCAAAAAAAGAAATATCCTCTGACTTTCTGGAATGTAACGCTCATTCCTTCGACGATAAACACGAATCCGTCCATCACCCCTGGTGAGACAAAACCGTGACTCATCAGTGAAGAGCACTTTTTGCCACTCCTGTCTGGTC
>JABFEB020012443.1:0-11352 GCA_019775895.2 Stomatorhinus ivindoensis
AATACTTTTCATCAACACCTTCAAATACAAATTACAAATTCCTATTGTGTATTTGAAATAGATATTTTAAATATATGCATCATAAACACTGCCTGTTCCTGCATACTCTCACACACTAAAGGCAATTTCGAGGCACCGATTAGCCCAACTGCATGTTCTTGGACTGTAGGAGGAAACCAAATAATCAAGCAAGAAACCGATGCAACACGGGGAGAGCATGCAAACACATGCAACACGGGGAGAACATACAAACACATGCAACACGGGGAGAACATGCAAACACATGCAACACGGGGAGAACATACGAACACATGCAACATGGGGAGAACATGCAAACACATGCAACACAGGGGGAGCATGCAAACACATGTAACACGGGGGGAGCATGCAAACATGCAACATGGGCAGAACATGAAAGTACACACAACATGAAGAAAACATGCAAACTCTGCACCCACACAGCAAAGGTGACAGAGGTGGCAGTACTGCGCACTGAGCTACAGTGCAAAATGAGTGAATATATCAAAAATCATCTACCAAGTACATGAAGTTTTCATCATCTGATGTCTATCAACTTCTGTTCAATTCCCTTCGTGATAAGCTGAGGTTAAGTTCCTTTTTCTAGTGTCCTGCGCCAGTTTATTAACAGCAACAGCAATGGTCCAATTTCATTCATTCAAACTGCGGAGCAAGAGAAGCAGAGGCAGCCAGAAAAAAACATGGTCACTATGAGAGAGGGTTAGAGGAAGGAGTTTAGGGGGGTTAGAGGAAGGAGTTTAGGGGGATTAGAGGAAGGAGTTTAGGGGGATTAGAGAAAGGAGTTTAGGGGGGTTAGAGGAAGGAGTTTAGGGGGGTTAGAGGAAGGACTACATCCAACACAGTGTAAGATATTAATTGCATTATCGATATCCCATTAAGAAGAGATGGGATGGCATCACTTTAAGTGCTCTGTCTCACTCCATGCCAGAAACGGCTGCCACGGTCACAGGCAGATGAAGACAGGCAAGGATTCGCCGTCCTACCAGCAGCTGGCAGGCGAGATAAGCTGTTTCTGGCGGAGTCAAAGCAGTTTTACTCCAGCACATGCAGTGAGAAAGGGAGGCCTGGTCTTTAAAGAGCCCCGATAAGATGTGCCCATGAAAAATGCGTGAATTCCGTTGACTGTAACCTCCGTGAGTGACAATCAGGTGCCAGGAGATAATGGGGAAGGTCAGGCGCAGTGGTACCAAGCTGCAACAAGCAAGAGGTGAGTTCCCATCAGGCACTGGGACCCGGCCTTGTGGGTTACTGGCTTATCGGGGTAACTCGTCAGATTTAAGGTGGTCTGGGCAAAATGTAAATGAACAAATATGAAGTCCATAAGGTACTGTGGTACCTTAAATCCAACAAGTTATCCCAATAAGCCAGTAACCCTGCTTTGTAGTACAGGTGGCTTAGAGGCTGATTTAACAGCGTCATGTTTACAGAGTGTGACATTTAAATAATTTAACAATTCAGTTCAATGACGTTGCCTATATACTGTAATTCATATCACACTTCTAAGCTAGGGATGTTTTATTAAAAAACTGCGCTGGACTCAAAAGAAAGTGTGGGCTAGTAAGGATGTCGATATCCTACATACTAAAATAATGCTTTTATTAATCACAACTGATGCCTGGGGTCATTTCAGTGTCCTGCATATTGATACCAATGGCTCTAATGATAGGCCTGCTTCTTTGAAATTAATTACACCCCAAAATCAGTCATCATGCCTTGTGAGATGACATTGATAAGCGGCCCTTTATATGTCCATTAAATTAATTTTATTTAACTACAAGTGAAAAAGCACATTATCTTGTTTGTACTAGGATACATCAGGATTTTGTTCATGTGTTCGAAAGGTGCTATATCCAGAGATGGATACATAAAATATATCGAAATCCTTTCTGTGAAAGTATAACGAATAACGAAGAACATATTTGAAACATTGCTAAATCTAGACCAAGATTTTGTTTCAACCAATCAGCTGAGTACTCTGTGATGGCGATTTTCAACTGGTTGGATGAAATAAAATCTTGGTCTGAATTTTTACTTTCTAGACATGAACTATCTACCTCTGGATATATTACAACTGTATTAAAATGTGATTGTTCAGTATTAGGTTGATAGAACTAAGTTTACTATCTGAGAATCATTGAACTAATGTTGCAGTGGATTGCCTTACAAAAACAGATATAGCTAATCAATCTACTAATCTACCACTATCCACGCATTTATATGAATTAACAATTGTTAACAATGTTTCAAATATGTTATTCGTTATACTTTTACAAAAAGGATTTCGATATAGTTTTAAGCCTAAGACTGTAAATTTGTTAGGAAATGTGAACAAGAAATAGTAGGTAGAAAAGACTACAATTAAGCCTATATTAGAACATTTAAGGCAGATCATTATAAATGTCATTGTTACTCATATCGCCAATTTTGCATTTGTCATTCGTATATTTTACTTCTTCAGTTCCATGTCCATTGTTACGCGAATATTCATATGTAGCCTACACATCCCAGGAGCCTTTGGCACCAGCCATCTCGTCACGTGTTCGCCGAATTCACGGAAGTCACGTGGGGCGGATCAGCGCCAGTACTTGTTGTTGTTGTTATCAGCAAAATGGCGTCTGGTGGTGAGGCCCCGGAATCATGGTACCTTGCCCTGCTGGGCTTCGCAGAGCACTTCCGCACGTCGAGTCCCCCTAAGATTCGCCTATGCGTGCACTGTCTCCAGGCTGTCTTTCAGTTCAAGCCGCCGCAAAGGGTGGAGGCACGAACCCACCTCCAGCTCGGCTCGGTGCTTTATCACCACACGAAGAACAGTGAGCTCGCCCGGAACCATCTGGAGAAAGCGGTGAGGGATAGGCTGGGAAATGCCGGGGATGCGGGAGGGAGGCGGAGTACGGAAAAGGCCACGCATACGATGCTCCATGACACTTAGCTGTAGTTTTACGAGAAACTGCCGCTGGTCAGACATGCCGGCCTCAGGAGTATCTATGTTACCCATACATACGTGTGTGCATCTGCTTTCCGACCTTTCCAGGTACTACACTGCGTTTCAACTTGCTAGTCAGGCAGTTTAGCTTGCCGTAACCTATTTTCAATATAAACTCAAATTAAAACAAATGCACCGTGGATACTTTAAAGTTACACGTTTAGCTGCATTTGACCCCATAATAAGTATAACGGTCGCGTCACTTGCAGATAACTTGTTGCATCTTTTTTTTGTAAGTAGTTACAAAATGAAATTTGTTTGCAAGGAATATGCGTGTTTTTAAGTGTGCGTGTTTTTTAATCATTCTTTATCTATGATTATTTTCCCCCACAGTGGATCATTTCACAACAAGTATCCTTTCTTGTCACACTAACACCTGTCCAGTTGTGTTTATCATTTAAGTAGTGGGACATTATGCAAAATCAGAGCCAAATATTTTAATTGACAATGTACTTTTTTGTGCACGCAGCTTTATCGTGAATTTATCTGACTGAATTACCTAAAGATGGACGTCCCCGTCACTTTGATGTTGTTTAGATATTTCCGTTACTGTGAAAGAGGAGATTCCTTTACAGGATATAACAGGTTCCTCAGTTTGAAGATGTCAAATTTGAAGCTGCAAGCCTTCTCTCTGAACTCTATTGCCAACAGGTAAGAGTTATTTAACACAAATTTAAGCCTAAAAGTAAAATATTCTGTGCAGTTGTTCTTTGTATACATTAACTTTCTTACATATGTCATGTGTTAGAAATTTTTTTTTAAAAGAAGTTGAAATGTCATGTCTAATTAATGACATGCTACTTTGTCTCTTTGCAGAATTTGGTTGACTCTGCAAAACCATTGTTGCGCAAAGCAATCCAGATCTCCCAGCAGACCCCCTACTGGCACTGTCGACTGCTATTCCAGCTTGCGGTATGTCCAAGGTTCCCCTTTGGTTATGTCAAATGGGCTTCATCGTCATACCATCCACATGCTGATATATGGTGGAATGAAATAATGTTCACCTGGGATCAGGGTGCAACATACAAACATAATGTAACACTGGGAGATATTTCACGGCATTAAACATATGAATCCCAGTGCGAAACGGGGGCAGGACACACGGGTTTATATTAGAGGTTGACTAATGGGGGTTTTTCAGTACCCGATGCCATTTTTTTGGGGGGGTGGAGGGGCCAGTGGGTGATATTAGGCTGTTTTTTTATGTAGAAAAATGACAAATGAGTAACAGAACTGCTTAACTTTAAATGTTTATTTAACATGAATAACACGCAAAAACAATAATCATTTAACTGTACATATTAATCACACTTTAAACTAGGGCATGCAGCATTTTAAAAGTAGTACGGAGAAAAAAAATGACTTATCATTCTTGCATTTCATGACAAAATGTTTCTGACAAAAGTAACAGAGTAACTGGTTTCAAAATTGGGGTTGTTTCAGCTTTGTGGTGAAGTTATTCATAAAGGGAAACTGATGTAAGTGGGAGGCGTTTAAGTGAAAAATTATCGACACGCCACAGCATAAAAATAACAAAATGTGTCCTCTGAATTTAGCTCATATGTAACACAGCAGCAGGCTACTGTATTATTTATGTGTTGCATAAATAATGTGCAGTGCAGGTACCTTGCTGGTTGGGGATTCAAACCAGCAACCTTCCAGTCACAAGCATGCTTCCCTAACCATTAGGCTACCACTGCTTTAGAACTCTTACCTTTGGTTGTTGCACAGTTTCACTAATGTCGATGCTGATAAACCACACTACAACACTGACAGTGAGTGATATGCATGGCTGCGCATCAGTCGCGCAGCCATGCGCAGCCATCACTATAATAGCCATGTAGTGTGATTAATCGGCCGATTGCCGTGAAATGCTTAAAAGTAGACCCTTTTTTCTGTCCAGTCGATCGGTCAACCTCTAGTGTAACGTGAATAACGTAAATAATACAGCATCATAAAGACACAGAATAAATATAATGGATTGAATAAATAAATAATATCAAGTTAGAGTCTGGTGCACAGTTGGGGTATTCTTACAAACAAGGAGTGAGTTAGATGGGCAGCGGGGTATGTTATTTCCTATCAGCCGAATCTGGCACATGTCAGTCACTACAACCACTCCTGGTTTATTAAATATGCTAGTTAGTAACGATTCGCAAATATGGCAATAAAAAAAAAAATTCTGACCAATGCACATTTAAAACCAAACTGAGCCTGACAACAATGCACACTGGAATGAGAGATCTTTGGAGTAGAATTTGCAAAATGTTGATAAAAATGTCCACTTCAGGAAGGATAAAAGAAGCTTGAGTACAGAAGGCTGAAGTAAAGTCGTGTGCAGAGTCGCGCTCAATCCTAGATTACTGTGATTTTGACTTGGTGACCGTTTTGCTTAATGATCTGGGGGCTGTTCCAGAAAGCAGGATTTCCCAGTTAGCTGGATAATGTAAACCAAACCTGAAACCTAATAGGAAAACAGGCAATTGACATTCCTATTGGACAATCCTTACATTTGGCTTAAGTCATCTGGCTAATGGAATTGCCCTCTGGTCGCTGGAACTCTGTTATTAAACAAGGAGTGGTTGTATAAGTTTTTAAGCATAATTTGCCCTTTTTCCAATAATTTGTTAGTGCTTTGAAATGCAGGTGTTTCGTTGTGGTTGGTATGGATGATTGTGCAAAAGTTCAGGGTTATAAATCCTGAATGCGACTTATTGATTTTTTTTTCTCCCCCCTAGCAACTCCACACGCTGGAGAAGGATCTGGTGTCTGCTTGTGATCTTCTAGGTGTCGGGGCGGAGTATGCGAGGGTGGTCGGCTCTGAGTACACCAGGTGCCGCAGTCACGATTGTGATGATGATGACGTTGACGATTCGTCATAGCGCTGAAAATGTCCTCTGATTAAATGTATCTGTGGTCAGGAGCAACTGCAGACACATTAGATTGTTTTGTGTAAATTCTGTGCTGTTTCTCTTTCCTCTGCAGGGCGCTCTTTCTCTTGAGTAAAGGCATGGTAAGTCTTTTGTCGTTTTAATTAAACAAAGTGAATCGTGGGTTGTTCTTTACAGAAGCCCCTTAAAACATGAAATTAAGTAACTTGTGAAAGTCTAAAAGGAATGCCTCTTTCCAGTCTTCTCCTCTTATAAAGTGTTAGCGGAGTTGGCTAATTATGTAATGATCTGGCACTCGTCCACCGAGTGACGCCGCCGTTGTGTGATGGTCCCTCACTCCAGCTTCTGCTGATGGAGCGCAAGTTGCAGGAAGTGCACCCCCTGCTGACGCTGTGCGGCCAGATCGTGGAGAACTGGCAGGGAAACCCCATCCAGAAAGAGTCGCTCAGGGTCTTCTTCCTGGTGCTGCAGGTGACGCACTACCTGGACGCCGGACAGGTGAGCGGCCTCAGGCGGACCTCGGCGTTTCCGCGAGCGCGTCCGTGCTTGGTTTTCACGTCGAACCGCGCTTGCGGCTTTCTCGCCGGCCAGGTGAAGAGCGTGAAGCCCTGCCTGAAGCAGCTGCAGCAGTGCATCCAGACCATCTCCACTCTCCATGACGACGAGATCCTCCCAAACAACCCTGCCGACCTCTTCCACTGGCTGCCCAAGGAGCACATGTGTGTGCTCGTCTACCTGGTAAATCTCAGTCCTCTTTAATTAGGGCGGCTTCCGAATGCCGGCGGCTTGCTTACTGCTTCACCTGCGTGCGCCGCTGCCAGTTTTAATGCAGCTCCTTGGCTGGTGTTGCAGGTGACGGTCATGCACTCCATGCAGGCCGGTTATCTGGAGAAGGCGCAGAAATACACCGACAAAGCACTCATGCAGCTGGAGAAGCTGAAAAGTAAGTGAACCCGTCGTGCTGCAATTTAACAATGTATTTTATTTAAAGGCACCTTTCAAAAGCATACGTAGGAGGGTGTATACTTGTATATGCAAAATGACCATAGTTGATTAAATGAAAAGCTACCTAAATAAGTTAAGAATTAACGTAAATAAGCAAGTTTAAACAGATGAGTTTTGAGCAATGATTTGAATGTAGAGAAACGTGTCAGTACTATTAACACTGCATTCTGAGAGCCGGAAGTCACTCTAGCGCCCCCTGCTAACGACATCCTGTCACTGCAGTGCTGGACTGCAGCCCCATCCTGTCCTCTTTTCAGGTCATACTCCTGGAGCACATCATCATGTGCCGGCTGGTCACCGGCCACAAGGCCACCGCTCTGCAGGAGGTAGGCATGCCGCCGCGGGCCTGGGGGGGGGCACTGAGGGTGCAGATATGCTTTAGGCTTTGTTTGGGGGTGGAAAAGTTTAAAAATGGCTTGAGGAACATATCCCGCTATGTGATACGGAGCGGGAGGCGTGGGCCTGCAGAGACTGGCCAAAGTTGATGGATTCTCATAGTAAAACGTGTGCTGGTCTGCTGAACAGCACGTGTTATTTATCAAAGCAAGGTTCTCTGAGGCATGAGAAGATAGCCTGATCTGTGTTTTTATCTGTTTTTTTTTTATTTGCATCTAAATCTTCTCTTTATGCTTCAGAGCAGGGCCTTTAAAATCTTCTTTAATGTAATAGTAACAGGACTTGGGGGAGGAAATGGCATTTATCTAAAAATGTGCCCGTACGGATTTAATTCAAATGCGAGGACTGTAGGTGGGGTCCGGGACAGTTGTTGTGTCAGTGACTCAAGGCCCTGAGCGGGAAGGGCGTCTATGACGTCTCTGCCTGTGTCAGTGACTCGGGGCCCTGAGCAGGAAGGGCGTCTATGATGTTTCTGCCCGTGTCAGTGACTCGGGGCCCTGAGCGGGAAGGGCGTCTATGACGTCTCTGCCCGTGTCAGTGACTCGGGGCCTTGAGCGGGAAGGGTGTCTATGACGTGTCTGCCTGTGTCAGTGACTCGGGGCCCTGAGCGGGAAGGGCGTCTATGACGTCTCTGCCCGTGTCAGTGACTCGGGGCCCTGAGCGGGAAGGGCGTCTATGACGTCTCTGCCTGTGTCAGTGACTCGGGCCCTGAGCGGGAAGGGCGTCTATGACGTGTCTGCTTGTGTTCCTCGTTGCTTAGATCTCGCAGGTCTGCCAGCTGTGTCAGCAGTCGCCCCGGTTATTCTCCAGTCACGCCGCTCAGCTTCACACCTTGCTGGTGAGCACCCCCGCACCCCTCATTTTGGGTCACTCAGAGCTACAGCATGATTGAGTCTGACCCACCGATTTCCACACCTTCCACAGGGGCTGTACTGTATATCTGTCAACTGCATGGACAATGCAGAGGCGCAGTTCACTACGGCGCTTCGGGTGAGTCTCTGGCCGCGGTGGCGCGAGAATTTGGCTGCAGGTTCGAACGGGTGTCTAACGGAGTCTCTCTGGCAGCTGACTACGCACCAGGAGCTATGGACGTTCATTGTGACGAACCTGGCCAGCGTCTACATCAGGGAGGGGAACCGACACCAGGAGGTCGGTGGATCACATTTATAAGCCTGTCTGTGATTAAAACCCAGCTATGTAGTATTATCTGGGATCTGGAAGTTGATGGGTCAAGCACAGTGGTGGGGAATTGATTTTAAAGTGTTTGGCTTTGTCTTTAAAGCTGTACAGTCTTCTGGAGAGGATAAACCCAGATCAAAGTTTTCCCGTAAGGCAAGTAAATCATCTTTTCCTTTGTGATCCTGCACCATATACAACGCTTTGCGCAAGACAGCTATTTTAATTTTTAGTTTTTCCCAGGCTGTAAGGTGGTGGTTTTATTCCGCTGCATGTTTGAAACAGAGGTTTTCTTAAGAAATAAAGCAGGATTTGGAGCAAATGCAATCTAAATTAGAGTGAGGTCACATTTTTGACTCGAGTGGGTTTTAAAAGGCCAGGCAGCCATGCACGGACCTCTGAACCTGATATGTGTTCCTCCCCCTCCGCTGCTCAGCTCGCACTGCCTGCGGGCCGCAGCTTTCTACATCCGAGGACTTTTCTCCTTCTTCCAAGGACGTTACAACGAAGCCAAGTAAGTCATCGCCATCTTCCCCTCCTGTTCCCCGATCAGAAGCCGTTGTTCCACACGGAGAGCGAGTTTGTAAGCTCCTGCTGTGAAATGGAAATGAATCGCGTGAATGTAAGGCATCCGTTTAGTTCTAAAGAGGTAGCGGGGACGGGGGGGGTTTGCCGCCAGTGTGTTACAGATGGAAATGTTACCATGTGAACCGTGCCTGTCAGGGGATGGACAACGTATGGGCAAGCAGCCGCGCAGCCCTGGAACAGAAGTTGCAGCATAGGCTGCTAATAATACCCGCGGGCCAGCGGCAGCCGCTGAGGCACGGGGGGGTGGCTGAGGCATGGGGGGGTGACACGAACCTTGTGCACTCTTCTGTTTCAGGCGCTTCCTGCGAGAGACGCTGAAGATGTCCAACGCGGAAGATCTCAATAGGCTGACGGCCTGTTCCCTCGTCCTTCTGGGGCACATATTCTACGTGCTGGGAAACCACAGGGTGAGCAGCCCCCCCCCTCCCCCCCGCCTGCATGGCTTCACCTCCCTGCCTGCTAGAGTTTTAGGGGCTACAGCGCCAGTCAAAATTCTGGACACACCTACCCATAGAACAGTGTATTTTGTACCATTATCTACATTTTAGAATAATTTTAAAGACATCAAAGGTGTAAATAACATGGAATTATGTACTATGCAAAAAAAGTCTTAAACAAATCAATTTGTTGGGGGATGGGGCAGCTTGGTTGGATGGAACGAAGGTTGCAGGTTCAGATGTCGTGGTTGGCGGAGTGATCCTACCGTTGGGCCCTTGAGCGAGGCTTTTCCATCTGCTGTGAAGAAGGTCTCGCATGCATGCTGAACCCTCATTGGCCACTTTTCATTCAGTTCCCGGTCTGCCCCCTCCCAAGCCATTCCTACTGTGTTTAAGTCAGGTGACCTGGTCATGTGACGCGACCCTATTACTCTCCTTTGTAGGTGGCTTGGCGCGTCCAAACTTCTGACCGGATCTGTATATCGGCGTTGTATTAGAGCCATTATTACTGTTGTATGTTAGTTCCATGAAAGCTACTGGCTTTCAGTTTATAGGGTGCGTTTGCCCGGAATGCAGTTCACCATAAGCCGCCATGGTCTTAACGTCCCTGATAAGCTTGGTGTTGGCCTTCTGTTCTCCTCTGTAGGAGAGCAACAATATGGTGGTCCCTGCCATGCAGCTGGCCAGTAAGATCCCTGACATGTCTGTCCAGCTGTGGTCTTCAGCTCTGCTGAAAGGTAAATAGGAACTATATCTTCATGCCGCATCCTAATCCTATAATTAAGCCGTTTCGATAGTGCCCTCCCCCAGACTAGAATGCCCTTATTTCTTTGAATGGTGCACATCTGGGGACAGTGGTTTGGGTGTTTAATAGTTCATTTCTGAAGCTTGGCCTATGAGGTAGCTGTTGATGATTGGCTGAGATCCCTGCGTTGAGCGCCCCCTTGTGTCTGGGAGGTATCATCAGCTACATTTAAAAAAAAAAAAATGTATTCTCTTGTCAGACCTGAACAAGGCTTGTGGGAACACGATGGATGCTCACGAAGCCGCGCAGATGCACCAGAACTTCTCGCAGCAGCTGCTGCAGGACCACATTGCCGCCTGCAGCCTCCCAGAACACAACCTCATCAGCGTAAGTGGGCCCGCCGTCACGCCGTCTAGCCTGGCATGGGATTGACGCGCCGCGTGCCGTGACTCGTCCTGCCCGCACTGCAGCGCAGCGTTAAGGCGGCTAAGAGCACCCCGTCGTCTTCTCAATGGAATGACGGCTATTTCAAGTGGTTGATTACGTCTGTGCCGCAGTAAAGCTTGTTTTGTTGCATGACGTCGAGGTTGAATTAGGTCACATGAGGTCTGTGTAAAACAAACTGACAGGATACTGAATATTTCATACTTTAACTCACAAATGCTCATATTTACATTGTCGCATCAGGGCAGTTGTGCCGCAGCTGGTGTCCTGAGCAAACTGTTTTCTGGTGTCTCCTCTTTTCCGGTGCATTTTGGCAGTGGACTGACGGTCCACCCCCGGTCCCGTTTCAAGCCCAGAATGGGCCCACCACCACCAGCCTGGCCAGTCTGCTGTGAAATCAACTGGGACGATCACACTGTGAGAGGGTCTCCCATGCCAGAGAACTCGGGGGAAAACCCTTAAGGGCTCAGCGGTTTGAATTTCATCTTCAGTTCTTCCGACATTAATTTGTTTGGTTTATTGTTGGAATTATCTGTGGGGGGGGGGGGGATGTTCAGGTGGCCCAAAAGTGTGCGCTTATAACGGTGATAAAGTGCGAGTGGGGAGAAGATGAGCAGCACAGAAACCCTACCTCAAATGGACGGGGGG
>JABFEB020013629.1:5197-17948 GCA_019775895.2 Stomatorhinus ivindoensis
TATGTTAGTGTGTGGGGGTGGCATGGTGGTGCAGTGGTTAGCACTGTTGCCTCACACATCTGGGACCTGGGTTTGAGTCCCCGCCTAGGTTCCATGTGTGTGGAGTTTGCATGTTCTCCCTGTGCCATCATAGGGTTTTCTCCGGGTACTCCAGTTTCCCCCCACAATCCAAAGAAATGCTGAGGCTGGTTGGAGTTGCTAAATTGCCCCGTAGGTGTGTGTGTGAATGCTGTGTGAGTGTCCTCTGCGATGGGCTGGCCTCCTGTCCAGGGTTGTTCCCTGCCTCGTGCCTGTTGCTTCCAGGTAGGCTCTGGACCCCCCTGCAACCCAGTAGGATAAGTGGGTATAGAAAGTGGACAGATGGTTAGTGTGTTTGTTGTTTCTTGGTTAACAGTTTGTTATTTATTTGTGTTTGGCTAATGTGACAATTCGTTTTTTATTTATATTAGCTGTCATTAATTGGTGCTAAAAAAATAAATCTCCTGGTTTAACTGCTAGTACCAAGAAATTCTACAATATGAAGTATGAAGATTTATCCTGGGAAAAATTAAATTGTCATGGCAGTATTCTTCTTTGTTTTTTTATTAAATATAAATATAACTGTTTTAAGGAAAACTGAAACTTTATTCAAGCAAGGGAGTCAATTGATTATAAGTAATTTCCGGCCTTCAACAACATTCAACATTTCCCTTTTCAGCAGACACAAGGCATTGAAAGTGTATTGGCCTAGTACAGGGTCAGTCATGTTAGCTGACAAGGCCTTTAATAAGAACGTGTGTTAAGGCTGTTGTAGGAAGCTGGAAATGGCTTATTTGTCTGTAATTTTCTGTTCTACAATTGCCCATGCTTAGACTATGGAAAGGCAGAAGGAAGTAAGATGGCTGTGAAGAAATGTGACCAGCTGAGTGATGCTCAGCGACTCTAAGTATCAGTGCCTCAGCGTTTTCATACAGCATGTTGAGCTGTTAAGTGGAGTAGCTGCGGTTGTCGATTTCATGTCTGGTCCAGCACTGAGCTGTTCAATAAAATGAATACAGGTAGCTGTGGTGTGCTATTTTTCAGTTATTGTTCAATGCACAGCATCTGGCCATACCTCCGGCGGCACATGTTTGTTTGGTTTTGAAAGCCCTATCGCATCAATGGAAGGATTGTGCCCCTTGTCCAAATCACATATATCAGAAAACATCAGCGCAGTAGGACACTGAGCAGGGGCTATCTGATGGGACCAGGATGAAGGCTTTTTGATGCACTTCACTGTTGACGCAGACAATATCAGGCTGTAATTCAGCCTGGTAAAGAGCGGTTGGGGGATTGGAAAGATGATGGGTTGGAGAACTGTCCCAAGAAGGGCAGCAGGAAAGCGAACAGGGCCACATCCTGGGGAATTCTGCCTGATCTGAGCTGGCAGGTCATGGAAAATAAAAGGAAAAATGTTTCATGGCCAATTTTGAGCTGCTTCACATAGCTACGTTAAATTTTTTTTTTGTGTGATATCATCAGTACCTCCCTTCAAACCTTATTTCTTGAAGGTGTATTAATAAGAATCCACTGCATGGTATCTAAACAAACAACAAAAACTGTTGTGAAGAGTGTTCAAAAAGACATGGTTTATTATCAAAAGCTGAGTATGAAATGAGATTTCTAATTGAAAGTTTTTTTCCATTCAGTGTCTAATAGGTATAAGGCTTTTTTTCAAATAGATAAGCTGTGATCGAAACCTAATTATGGAAATACAGGCTTGACTTAGGGTGTACAACTCATTAGTGCCTCACAGTCCCCTGGAATGAAATGGATGTGCTCTTTCCTGTGGGAATCTCTGCTACAAAGACAGTCCTGCAAAGACAGCCTTGCAAGATGGACTTTGGATGCCCATTAAGAGGAGTGGCGACTACTGAGGGTCCCGCTGGATGCATGGTGGGCATTTTTATTCTAACAGTGGTGCTATCGGTGTTTGAATTATTAGCTGTCCGGATTTAATAAAAGGCTACCCTTGGTTAATTTGAATGCAGGCTGGAGACTATATGGCTGATAGGAATGTGATAGTGGATTAATTTGCTTCAACATTTCATGCGGGGGGTGGTGTAAATTGTGATCTGATAATTAAGGACTTGGATATGTGACCTGATAGCAGCACTTTCAAATCACAGTAAAGCTGGCATTTAACCCTAAGCAAAAACCATTTACCTAAATTATGTATTGAGTATTTAAATCATACATAGTATTGACAGTATAAGGTACTTTATTTCTTTAATTTAAATAGCAGTTAAATGTTTAATTTTCAGTACAGACGCTTCCCAGGTTACAATGGTCCATGCTACGATATGTCGACTGTGATTCAGTACATTATTCCGTAAATTACACAAGATATTCAACACTTTATCATAAAATAGGCTTTAAATTAATTACTTGCACCAACTGTAGGCTAATGTAAGTGTTCTAAGCATGTTTAAGGTAAGCTAGCCTAGGCTGTGATTTTTGTTAGGTTAGGCATACTGTATTAAAATGCCTTTTGGCCTTGGAATATTTTCACCATATGATCCGTCTATTGGACGGTCACCCCATCGTAACCTGTGGAGAGGCTGTATTTAACATACCATCTAAATAAATAGTTTCAGAAAAAGAATTTTGTGTCGTATTTGAAAAGTACAAGAATAATAAAATTACAACACATGCTTATGACTTTGATGTTTGGCAGAGGATACTATTTTGTACTGATAGTGCTCCAGATGTGATGAATGGGGAATTATGACCGTGATACATTGGTACCGTGGATACCATGATTGGTGATAGAAACCAAGGATCTGTGGTCGGATCCTGTTGATAGTCAGTTGTATATTACCACTACCACTACTATTCATAAACAAAGGGTAATAGTATTTTATTGTTTGCAGTAAGGATAAAAAATGTATTAATCATTAATCATTTACTGTAGAAGACTCAATATCTGTCAGCAAAATATAAACATGTTAAATGTAAGACTTCTTCTCTTCATTTTAATGGGAAAATTTGAGTAGAATTACTTTTCATCCCAAATGTTGGATTCCATCCAATGGCAAAAAGGTAACCCCCCATATTGCCTGGATAGCAATTAATAATAACAACAATGATAATCATCATTATCATCAGCATCATCACCCATAAATCAAATGGGTAGCACTGTTACCTCATATCATTAGGATTGCAGGCTTGACTCCCGCTTCATCTTTATATGTGCGGAGTTTGTATGTTCTTCCTGTCATGTGTGGGTTTCCTTCAGGTACTCTTGATTCCTCCCACAGCACAAACATGAATTTGGGCTGATTTCTGCAGTGAATCACCAGTGTGTACAGCTGTCTTGTGCTTTATGCTGGGATAGTCTCCAGCCCTCCCCTTACTAGGACAAATAGTTGGATAATTAATGAATGGTAATCGTATGTACATAAGCAGCAACTTTTCAGAGAGACAGTTCTTTTATAAAAAAAGAGACATAAAAGCAAAAAAAAACGGAGCTAAATAAATATAAGGAAATGCTTACTTGGAGTTTTGAATGCCGAGGGAATCCACGTCAATAACAGACTGAGCAATAGCCATCTTTTTTGGGTACCTCTCTGTAAATAAGTAACATGACTTTGAATTGTTCTCCTGCACACAGCTTTTTAATTTGGTATTTCTGCAAGTGTTACAAGGCACAGTGATTGCAGGTACTGCCGCAGGACATCCTGTGCAACCTCATTATCTTTGCTACCCTTTTGTGGTGTTTCCTTTTCATCATTTTATTCCTGTGTATCTGGCAGTTACTATGTGTGTCAGCTATTAGTCAATGTTGTTCCTTAACAGGACAGATTATGGCTATTCCTGCATTATCAGTTTTACCAAGGTGAGTAATATGACAGACTATCACCAGTGGCAATGCAGGGAAAATTCCCTTTGAAATGTAAGTATGCAGTTAAGCATTAATTAATCTCTTTATAACTTGGAATCCAACATGAAATATGTTTTTTTAAATGACTTGAAATGTTTGGCTATTAGACTCACGTTGCTTTGTGTTAGAGTTTAGAACCAGAAATAATTGTTACAAATAGAACAGTGTGTATTGTTATGAGATCAGAGGAGTGTAATGAACAGTAATATTGTACGTCTCTGTTTCCATTGCCATAATTGTTGGTGGTATCAATAACTGTTGTAATTTTTTTTACTGACAAACTTCTAAAAATGCTGATATTGGCTTCTTAAGAATCTGTGGCAGCAGTTCAGCATAATGCTAGTAGCATCGCTCCCCTCTGAGGTGGTTTGCGCTGCCCACATGACGCGAAAGCAGATCTGCGGCAGCTAATTTGCTCCTCCCCTGTGAAATGCACCACAGCAGATGCTCAACGGACGGGTGACAGCTAAAGGAATTAAGTGACTGGGTGATCGATGGGGTCTGGGGAGGAAGGAACTCATAACCTCCCCCTTCATTTACCATCAGTTGAAAGGGGATGACAAGTGGGGCCGGGCTGGCAGAATGTAAACGCCCGTGTATCCCGCCTGGGTGATTGTGCTGCCATGGCTACATGGTTTGTGTCCATGGACCCCTGACCTTTAAATCCAAACTGACATTGTATCAAAATACACCTTAAATGTTATTTGTATTAAACAAAAATTATGTGATGAATTTTTCAATATGCACAGGTTTGATTAGAATTATTTCACATTTCAGGCAGCTAAAATGGAATGTATGCTTTTCTTCTGTTTCAAAAATCTTGCTTTGTTTTTTTATATTGACAGTTTAGTCCCTTTTTGTCAGATAGCCAAGTCTTTGCATGTATTTTATTGTATGAAATACCCCTCTTTAGGTTATTTACACTTTATTACTGATGATATCATTATGGATAGTGCCTGGGCTTGACATCATGGACTGGTTGTTTAAAATCCGTTTTTATGTTCATTTACAAATTACTGGAAATTAGTGTTTCTGTGCTCTCTGTAGGCCAGAAGCTAGTTAACACTTCAAAGAGTTCATTCCGGGGCCTCGGGTAATAACTAGTGTTAAAACTATATAAAGTACCATAAACTCTTGTTCACATTTTCAATTAGTTTGCATATGTCTATAGTAGGGCTGGGTGATATAAATGATATATTGACTTATTGTCATATAGAATTTAAAAGGTAAGAAACTTTGATAAACTGTCAATAAGGAATACTACTTGATAGCATGCATCAGCCTATCACATCACAGAAAGGAACACAATTCCAGCCAGTGAATTGATAGTATTTTAAGAACGGATAACCTATGTCTGACTAATGCACAGCAAAGTAGATTGAGTTAGCGGAGCATGCCACAGGCTACTGTTTTGATGATATCATGGAAGAGATAAATACCCCTCAGAGGAAGCATCAACATCTTTTAAAAAAAAGAGATATTATGGATAAACAAGGTGAAAAGACGCCAGTGGTGTGGTGGTACTTTTTGTAGTTTAAAGTCCCTCATGCAAGAGACGGGTGCAATGTACCGTAAACTACCAAAAACTTGTGGCATAAAACGCAAACTTATTTCAGTACTTGAAGTACCTTGACCAATCAAATAGAACATACAGAATGCTTATAGTCACAAGCACCAACACTTTCAGTCTGAAAAAATAGGACAAACTGTCTTGTAAAAAGGGACACTATTTTCACTGTTAGCTCTGGCTTTGTGGTGCAATAATCTAAAATGGTGAATAAAGAGTACACCTCAAGTAACAAGAGGAGCTTAATCCGAAGCTCCACTTGGCAGAATAAAAGTGTCGGCACAATAAAGCACGCAGACTAACATCCTGCTTGCTAAACTGCTGGACTCGACAAGGGAAAAAAAAACTATTTTATTTTCCACTACAGGACGGGTGACAACTCTACCAGCAATGTCTAACCCATCCCCTGGAACAATTAGCAAGGCAGTCCTTGCAACAAACCATACTAGCAGTATTTTCTCGTATTTCACCATATAACAAAAATGCTTTTGTATGGTTTATTTATTAAAATAATATTTCACTTTGCAGTCCATTCAGTTTGTCATCTTTTTTCATGATCTAAATCCATTTAAAGGAAATTCTAAGGGAATTTTAAGCAAAAATGGAACCTTGAAGTAAAGAAATAATGAATTATATCATGCTAACCATCGATACTGACTGATATGGAAAAAATAGATATTGTGATATATATTTTTTGCATATTTGTGCATGATGTATTGAAGTGTGATCGTAACATTCGAAAGGGCTACTTTTACCGACTCTTTTTTAGTAGAATATTGGCACCATAGAAGCCAATACCACAGGTAGCTCAATCATAGCAATAAAGAAGCAAGTCTTGCTATTTTGATGACATTAGTGTATTTCACTTCCCAGGCTATATTTTTGTTTTTTTAATTGTAATTATTCTTTGACTCTCTATTTAACGATAAATTACTCCTTTAATCAGCTTCTGTATTAATGAATCACTATTCACGCAAATTAATCTAAACAAAAAAGCTATCAGATAGAGAATCAGTACTTGTTTTGAGGTCTTGTTTGTAAAATAATAATCATACTTTATTGAATGTGATGCTACATGATGGGAGTCGGGGTAAATACTGATTCTGTTACAAATTGTGATTCTTCGAGGTGGAAATTTTTTTATTGCCACGAGAGTAAAAATTAAACGTTTAAATATCAATTTAAATGTAGGTTACTTTAATTATTTTTGTCAAGTTTGTTACACCAATAGTCTTTGCCCAGCACATGGCCCAATATAGCTAAGGGACTAAGATGCGTAAGTCTGATATAGTACTATCATAAATAAGTATGCAATGCAGATTTTTCTAGCACCATCTCAAAGTTTGGGAAGTTCTGTGAAGTTAATGGACACGTGGATGAGTACAGCTGTCTGACTGGGTTCACGGTTCAGTGCAGCTTCAGTTCAGCAGAGAAACAGAATTTGTTTTGAAATTGTTTTTGAAGACGCAATATAGGAACAGCTGTAAACTAAACTGTCTATCTTTCAGTATGTCTGAATAACGATCACCTAAGTGATGCTTATTTGCACAGTAAAAATTAATGCATAACAATTCTGCCAGCACGGTGGTGCAGTGGTTTGCACTGTTGCTTCATAGCTCTGGTAACAGGGTTTCAGTATCCATAGCTGTCTGTGTGTGGAGTTTGCATGTTCTCCCTTTGTTGTTGTATGGTTTCCTCTGGGGACTCCGGTTTGCCCCCGCCATCCAAAAACATGCCGAGGCTAATAGGAGATCCCAGTTCTCTTATCTCCATTGTGATATATGGGCAGAGACGTAACTGATGAAATTAATTAGAGGCACCCTAAACAAAGCTGTGACTGGGATGTTACATGTCTGTCAAGTGGTGACAGTGGTCGTGACGTGGCCTTTGTGGCATGCAAATTCACTCGTTTAATCTCAGTTGATGCCTTGCATAGGTAACGTGTAATTCAACTCTATGAAGCACAGATACTGTAATATGTGCAGAAATTGTGGACTCTTGAAAACAAGATTGAATGTTCAAGCCTACAGATATTTTACAATGGGCTGTTGTGTAGCTTTCAATTCTCTACCTTGCAGTAGGAATGACCTCCCCCATGGGGATGGCTGCACAGAAAAGGGCCATAGCTCTCAGTTGGAATGTGTGTGGAAGGGTCATTCATTGCTTTTCAGATAGCAAACAAGTGCATTGGTTCCATCTGTTGTCAGTGTGCTTTTTTGTAGGAAAATGTTGACCAAACATCCTGTTACCACCGTTTTAACTTCCTAAGATGGACTATGCCTCTGAAACGGTCCTGGGGAGATGTGGTAGAAGCAGAAATATAAAGCTCCTTTTATCTCAGCTTTACTTCTGTTTTCCCTCTTGTTTGTTAACTTCCAGTGTTCCAGTGCTTTGCATCTTGTAGAGGGTACCCTGTGGAATGCTGAAGTAATCTTAATAAGGGGTAAAATGATTGTTAAAGCAGCCTTGGCTTATTTTACAAACATAAATCATCTTGTATTTAATTTTTCACATTTTGCAGCTCACTTGCTTGAGAAATAAAGAGCACCTAGATGTGAAACGTGAATATTCTTGCTGCCAATATTGTTTTTTCCCAATATTTTTTCTCAGTTGCATTATTTTAAAAAACACTCAGTGCCTATTAGCAGGTTATGGTCATTGTTAGCTAACTTCATGAAGGCATTTAAAGGGAGATTTGTTTTATCACACTGCATATAACAAGAGTTGAACTACATTGAATATGAAGATTTGCCATGAAGGGCTCAGTGTATCTGCCTACCTTATCATCTTTAAAACCACACAGAATGTTTACTACACATTGTAGTGCTATAGGGTTTTCACTGTAACCAAGGATATGTGTAACAGAATCTGATATGTCGTGTAATATGAAAAAAATATGATAACGCTGAGATTAGGGAAGTGAATTCTTCTAATTTAGGGCTTCCAAGTATTTATATTAGATTGGTCCTTCTTCTGGTCAGGGTACGTTTGTCCTACAACAAAGTCCACGACTGGATGCCTGCTGTGCCCCATTAGCTGTCTGTGGCAAGAAGCCCAGAGAACACTTGCGTTCTATTGAGTGGGTTGGACGGCTGGGTTCCTCTTCCTCTTATCGTTCTCTACTGACGTCTGTAGGCAACCAGGCGCCTACAGTGCTGTGGGTGGAATCGAACAAATAGCAGTGTCCTCCAAGCATGTTACGTCACTCAGTGCAGCCTGTAGAGCAAAAAAGAAGCAGGTGGCTGACAGCTCGCCCAACGGAGGAGGTGTGTGGTAGTCTTCTCTTCTTCTGAGTGGCGTTGAGAGGGACAGCTATGATGTGCAGAGGATGTTTCAGATTAAAAATGGGGAAATTGTTTTTTTTTTCCGATTACAAATATATAACTGGTATAGTAAACAGAAATAGTTATGGTTTTGCAACAGGATATATTGAACTTATTAAATTACTCTTTATACCAATTGTTGCTGGATTTATTTAAAGCTATGATATTTGTAACTTAATTTTAAACTAGAATTAGTATTTTGCCATTTAGCTGTCTCTTTATAGTAAGTCAGGGTTGCCGACACTCATGCATCTGGCGTGACACTTACACTTTCTAACACTCACACTAGAAATCTTACGGCATATACTGTATATATTATTCCATTTTAAACCTAAAATTAGCTACATTAAGTGTTGGGGAACTTTCCAAACCCTGCATACTGTTTACAAGTTAATAAACTCATACATACATGTAAATGAGTGTGCGGACTTGCCTCGAATTGAAAATCTCACCCCAGCCAGCTGACCAAGTTGGCAACCCTGGTAAATATATTTAAAGGAGTAATTCATTACCTAAATTACAAAATTAGGTATATGTCATTGTTCCCACATTGTGTTTTTGTATTTGCTTGTGGGTAATTTGGAGAATAATAGCAGTAGTGGAAATTCACCATATAAATCTTAATGGTGGACAAGTGACATTTGAAGTGATTAAACCATAAATTTCTCTTAAATTTCCTGCATTGTTCCAAATCATCCACCCTTCCAGTGTCAAAAGCACTTACTTGCATATGTGCTGCAGTTCGGGGACACGCTTTTTATCTGATTTTTCTTGACTAAGGAGAATATCCCGTGTCAGAGGGGTGAGAACCCTGTTTAAAATGTATGGAACAATAGTGCCAAGTTTTTGTGCTTTAAAATCTCATGTAAAGCTATATGTTTTAATTCACTGCATTTTGACTGAAATATTTAAATATACTTGTGAATTGTGTATAATTTTGCCTGAGCTTGGTTTCGATGCTGCTTGACTATACAAAAATAGACCCAGACTTCCCCACCTTGCCTGCAACATGTAATTACTGTCTTTCCACTGTTGTTACCTTCTTCACCATTGACAGGTGTTCAGAGACTCTTCCTGTTTGAATATATGTTAGATGAAGCAGGTGAAATACTGAATAGACTTGGATGAAAGGATTACCAAAAATTTCAAGAGGTTAAACCAGAAAAATGGTGGCTGGTGAGCTTCAGAGGCAGTTAACGTCTCTAAAGGTGGGAGATTGTCTGTCTGATTTAATATCTCTTATATATTATTATGATTGTGTGGATGCATAAAACTTAAAATATCCTGTATGTAAATTATATGTATATTAGAGATGCATTAATTGTATTGGCCAACTATAGGTATCACAACAGTCTGTTGAGATGGCAAAAAAAATGACCCAATATTTCCCACCGATAATTCTCTTTAATGGGTACCCATACTGCATTGCACAACTATATAGTAAACAGTTAGAAAAATGTCTGCTACGTGGAATTATTTTACGACATTAGAAACACATTTTGTAAACATTGCTCTGCTAAAAATTTTCGAAGAGGATCTACTAATAAACATTTCAACACAACAAATTTGATTGCTCAGCTTAAGGCGAGATAGTGAAGAGTGTGAAGAGTTTCTGAACAACAAATCCAATAAAGAAGGCTGCAGTACTGCAGAATAATACTGGTCCATCTGCAATGCAAGTGCTTGTAGCAACAATTATGTGCGGACAGTGTGAAATAAAAAGATATTATTCAGAAAAATGATGATCTGCCCTTCTCTGTTATAAATACATAAGGTGTATACAGTTAAACATAGTACTCTGGGACTGTTGTATTGGGTTAATTTATTTGGGTGAAGTGTCCCTTTAAACTTATTCAAGCTGAACCTGCCAAACAATCGGTGTCAGTGTCAGTTTTTAAAGTAATTGGCTATCGGTATTGGCCAGAAATCTCCTTACTATTCATTAATGATGAGCAAATTCGTTCGATTTTTAATTGGTGTTACTCGTGATTTGCTCCTTCAGTAGTTCCTTTAGTACTTCCTTCAGTAGTTCATTCAATAGTTCACAAAGTTTTACAGAATTAACAGATATAGTAACAAATATAGTAATTGCTTATTACAAAACATGTGTCACGATTGATTCATAAAAAAATTATATTAGATCAGTAACTAATACTTAGTTTGTGGTTAATTAATATGTAAGAAATTGTATAATACTCTTCTATTTGTGCCTAGTCAAGTAAAGGGTTACTGCTGTTATAGATGATTAAACATGCATTAGTTGGAAGTACGCAATCTTTGGAGAACTAGAAGGGAATTTCTGTTTATACACAAGTTGGGGTTTAGTTGTAAGAGTAATTGATATTGCATTTTGTACAACTACCATTTTGCTCTTGGTGCCAACAGTCATGATTTAGAACTTTTGTATAACAGGTTTGACTCAAAAAAAGATTGATACCCAATCAAAGCTACCATAACTCTCCCAGGCGAGAAGTACAATCTCATTTCCCAGCTAAAAGAACCAATCAAACTGTTGTGTTGACTCCAGGGTTTAACCACATCAAAATAGTGTACTCACATATACTGAATTAGCTCCACAACAGAAGTTTAGATTTACAATAGTGAGACATGGCCGATATTTGATTGTTTGTCTGTAGGCAAAGTAAATTTAGCAAAAATAAAGAACCTGAAGACAAACAGGTATATAAGGAAGTGTAGATTTCACATGATCTTTGATTTAACCTTTTCTTTGTGCTACTAGATTAAACTGCTACATTAAC
The DNA here is from genome assembly GCA_019775895.2 of Stomatorhinus ivindoensis. NCBI lineage: Eukaryota > Metazoa > Chordata > Actinopteri > Osteoglossiformes > Mormyridae > Stomatorhinus > Stomatorhinus ivindoensis. Next base: position 16,748 of record JABFEB020013629.1, read on the forward strand.
CTTTAGGGACCATTTGTGGGAAATCAATTTAAAAAAAAGCAAAGAAATATCTTACTGTGTATCAACAGCTTCATTTAGATAGAAGGGCTGGAGTTTAGTCCATTTGATAATATTGTATATTGTCAAAACTGACCAGATTTCTTTTAAATTAACTATATTATTCATCCAAATCAAAATATTTATTCTGCCTTATTAAAAGCGAGATCTTGACCATTGTGTTTAAATCTGCTGATAGTCATTTTTTGTTAATGATGCTGATGGATTTGATTACCAGAAGATTTGACTCTAGGGCAAACAGAACAAGATATATGAACAGTTCAATAAATTTCATTGCAAAGATATGCAGTACATCACTAAGACATAAAAACGGATCAGCCCAATAATGCTGTACTGCTTTTTTGCATAGACAGAGTATTAATAAATATGATGTATGTGATGGATTGTATCAAAGGACATGCTGAATTCGTTTAATCAATCCATCCATCCATCCGTCCATCATCTATCCATCCATTTTCCAGCTGCTTATCTGAAAGAAGGAAGCAGAGTTGGCCTGGGACTCATTCAAAGCAACATATACCGACGAGTGGAAAATCGTGGCCTTCATGAGGCTCACACGCTGCAGGGAATTTAGAGACTTCATTTAGTATAGTACTGTGCAAATAGGAGGGAAAACATTTAAAATGTATTCATTCTTATTGGTTTTAGTTATACTACTTTTGCAATTGAAGTGATATGTTCACTGCTCACCAGGTATCAACGGAACCCTGAGCACCCTAATTATATAGCATGATAAATATGAATATAAATAAAATAATACAGAAAAATGTATTTAAAACACTTGATGTATGGGCTGCTCAATATTTGGCTGATTTTCATAAACTAATCAGCAGGGTGGTACAGTGGTGAAGTGTGGACAGGAACATCGTAAGGGCAACTAACAGTAAGTAGGGCCGTAGGATGTTGGGAAAAAAGTCATGTTGTGGTATATGAAATCTTTATAATTAATATTCGGTAACGCTTTACATTAAGTGCACCTTCATCATTCATTATGCATTCATAGAACATTCAGTACACCTTCATAATGCATTCATAATGCATTCATAGAACAGCTTCAATAACAAACATAGCATGATTAGACAATTATAATGTTTGTTATTAATGTATATTACAGCTGTTAAAGGATGTTAGGGTGTATTTCATG